>CAWUFW010013783.1:0-242221 GCA_963921515.1 Calotriton arnoldi | reverse complement strand
TTGAAATAACATTCCTAAGCAACTTAAGACCATATGAAAATCAAGTCCTATACATAATAAATGATGTCAACATAGGCTCAGTGTACTACCACAATTCAGTTAAAAACAATTCATTTTATTGTTACACATTTTTTTTAAAATTCTGACATAAGCAGCCATGATGGAACATAAATAACATCACAAACAGTATAACAACACATACACAGAGATAATCACTTTACATACAATCATAAAATAAATAACTGAACATTATCTATAACAAAATTAGTATTCGTGTGGTATAACCCACAAGTGGCTAAACTTTGTAGATGTTCATTATTTTCTCTACGCGCGTTTCGGCGTTTCACACGCCTTCTTCAGGAAGAGCCACATAAATATCTGTTTGAAAGAGATCATATAACATAACATAAAACATACAACAATGAAGTACACTGAGTCTGTGTAGGGATGTAGACTGTACAATATACATACATACAGGTGAACTCCATATACAACAAAGATATTACCAAAAGGGAAACAAGGAGAATAGAGAAACAACCTGTGCATCAAGTGTGAAAGTGAAAAAAGATGAAAAAAGGAAACTACCCAAGAACTCTACACTCGATCAAGTGATTTGAAAGCACAAAAGCAGGACTCATAATGTGAGTTTAAGAAATAATCAATCATTTCTAGAGAACCTGAAATGTAAGTGCAACTTACCAAAAGGAAGATGGAAGCTGAACACTAAGTGAAAGTCTTTAGAGGATAAGCAGTTCTGTAACAAGGGAGAAAGAAAGACCGACCAAAGAGGACTGTAATCAAGGTCAAAGTAAAAAAGAAGAAGAATTAAAAAACAGCCGGATATATATAGGTAATTACCTGGTGAGGACCCTGGGTCCACAAAATATGTAGACGACTGTAGGTGTAGGTGATAAAAAACAATTGAATTGATCTATAGAACAACAACAAAAATAACCATTTATTAACAGTTTTATATAGGCATATAATCTGAAGGATTACTTTAAAGCTTTATCGGCGAAAGTTCACCTGGACATATTTATGCCAGTCTCAGAATAAAGAAACAGTGATACAAAGGTGATGCTTGAGCCCAAGACATCAAACCGGCGGAACTTCGGGGGAAGAGAGAGAACCCCCTTCACAGATATCTGCAAAAAGCTAAATGATATATTGTAGAAAACCTCAATTTAATATTATACTGCATGCAGTCTAAAACTGCATAAGTCAAGAATAAAAATACCTTAGATTCTGAGACGTAGGTCTTGATATGATGGCAACAAATAACTGAGTGATGGTATAGTCACGAGAAGAACTGATTATAAATGGCGTCTATCTAGAATAAAAGAAGTAACAAAACATAGTAATGTTAAAACTATATATGCATAGCTATGACGCTCAAAAAACACACCTAAATGCGTAGCTACAGGGCACACTCCTGTGCTGTATGCAGCAAGCAATGAGTGGCCTACTATTCGGTATAAAAAAATAATATTCTAGTGCCAGACATATCAAATCAAAATGTACAATGATGCATAGCTAAAGGGCACACTCCAGTATTGTATACGACAAAAAATGAGTGGCCCACGTCTCGGTATGAAAAAAACATTCTAGCGCGGGAATATCAAATTAAAAACCACGCCGACACAACCCGGCAAAAGGCCAACTGTGGTGCGTCAGATACTTTCGATATTGCACAATGCACCAAGCGACAATTACCAATATATGGTACCGTAGTATTAGCGAGTGTATAAATCATGGCACAGGGCCATCCGCAACCAGCAAAAAATACTCACGCGTGGCGACGCAGCTAGAGCCTACTCGGTGTCCATGCGGTGACAGAAAAAAGCCTCAATTACGGCGGAGCTTAAATAGAGAATCTGGACATGCCGACCCTCTCAGATAATTACTTCCGCATAGCATAACCATAGAGGCCGTGTAGATAGTACACCGGAAACTCTATGGTGTGCAATAGAGAAAATGTCCTTGCTACTAGAACGCTAACCTTCAAACATAACGAGTAAAAGGAAGGTATTCACAGATGAATTCTTCATAGAAAGTAAAAAGTAAAAACAGGAAACCTATCTAAACTCGCAGATACATTAACCATAGTTAACAAGAAAGGTAGTATATCTCAAATCAAATGGAGTTATATTTGATTGCATTTTCCCACGGGATATCATTGTTTAAACTTTTTTTGTGTGTGGCTAAAGTAAAAATCCAAAAAACTTCACGTTTTTTGCGAATCTCATAAGTTTTAGTGCCACCTAATAAGTCCAAATTTTCAATTATGAACCAACGGATATCAGTTGGTTTATGTTGGTGATCCACGTAATGCTTCACGAAGGGGGCATTTATTTTGGACGTGTGGATGGCAGAACGATGTTCAGTGAGGCGAGTACTAAAAGGTCTGGAAGTCTCTCCCACATATCCCAGATCACATGGGCATACGAGGAGGTATATTTCGTTTTTAGTCTTGCAGTTCGAAAATTTATGCGGTCTGATGGTATATCCTTGATAGATGTAAGCTATACCTTCTATGACAGTATCACAAGCTTTATATTTTGCACATTTATATGTACCTGTCACGGGTGCTGTACCATCAATGGTTTTCTGAATAAACGGGGTACCTTCTACAAATCGGGACCTAGTAATGAGATCTTTTAATGTTTTTATTTCTCCGGTGAGCAAAAAGAGGTTTTTGTATTTTTTCCTTGTCTTCCTGGTTGCTATTAAGAATGTGCCAATTGGAATTTATGATTTGCCGGACTTTATTGTTCATGGTAGAGTGTTTAGTAATACATACCAGTTGGCTGTTGGTAGTAGATATTTTGGGTTGTAGGAGACAGTCTCGATCATAAAACCGTGCTCGTTTGAAAGACTCCCGAATCAATCTGTGAGGATAACCACGGGCAAGGAATTTAGATTTTAACTTATTTGCCTGGTTATCAAAATCATAGATATTTGAACAATTTCTCCGAAGACGGAGGAATTGGCTGAAGGGTATACTCTGTTTTTGGGCACGTGGATGGTAGCTATCAAAGTGTAATAGCGTGTTGCGTGCAGTGGGTTACACAAACAGATCCACTTCCAGAAAGCCTTGATTGTGTCTAATAATGATATCGAGGAATTCCACTTGATCCTGGCTAATGTGCGACGTAAATCAAAGATTACTGTCGCAAACATTAAGCCACTCAAGAAATTCAGATAGATTATCTTCCGTGTCGGTCCAAATAAAAAAGATGTCGTCAATATAACGGGACCAATTCGAGACAGACTCAAAAAATGGAGCCACTTCATTATGTATGTGTGTCATTTCAAAATGGGCCATGTAAATATTGGCCACCGAGGAGCTACAGAAGCCCCATACTTACACCTTTTGTTTGTTTAAAAGATTGTTACCAAACTCAAAGGTGTTCTCAGTGAGAACTATTTCCAGACATTGAAGAAGAAATGTCTTAGGACATATGACATTGTATTTGTCAATAAACCAGGAGGTGGCTAGCATAGCTTTATCCAGGGGGATATTACTATATAAAGATTCAATATCTAGCATAACTAGAATATTGCTAGCCTGGTTAAATGGGAGATGTTCCACTTTATTGATGATGGCCGTAGTGTCCATGACATAAGAAGGTATTTTTGATATATATGGTCTCAAAAGTTTGTCAGAATATTTGGAAAGAGGTTCTGAAATAGAGCCAATAGTAGAAACTATTGGACGATAGGGGGGGTCAGATAGATCTTCGTGGATTTTTGGAATACCATAAATACAAGGCATTTTTGGTTCCACTTGATTTAGATAGTCGAATTCCTTAGTACAGATAACCCCATCGTCCAATGCCTGTTTAGTGAGGCGTTGAATTTTGGACTTAACTTTAAGTGTGGGATCTCGGTGTATCAAAGTATAAAAAATGTTATCATTGAGGAGCAGTTTAATTTTTTGTTCATACGTGGTAGTATCAATTATTACGATTCCACCTCCTTTATCACAACTTTTAATAGTCAATGCTTTTTATTCAATATTTTTTGGAGAGAGTAAAACTCTTCTCTATTCAAGTTGTAAAGAGGTTTAGGCACAAATTTGGTGACTTTGTCTAGATGGTTAAGAACAGTATGTTCGAACACCGTGTCCTCGGGGCCAAGTTGGTCCAAAGCTGGAGTAAAAACTGATGGGTTCGACATACCTGAAAGATTTATGATAGTATTGGAAGAACTATCTCTATCCATAAAGAATTTCTTGAGCCTAATCTTTCGAAAAAATGTAATAATATCTTGGTAAAGTTCAAAGATATTGGTTTTGGTATGAGGTACAAAGGATAGCCCTTTAGATAGAAGGTCAATACTCGCGCTGTCTAGAGGGGTGGATGAAAGGTTGAAAATGGAGATCATGTTCCTCTCCTCCAGTACTGGCCATTGCGAGTCTCCAGCATCTGATAATTGTTCTGCTGGTGATATGGGTTCTGGTAATTGCCTCGTGTCTGATTCTGAAATCGAACTTTTGTCCTCCCCCTGCGGGCACCGCGCTGTCCTAAAAAAGGCTGCGGGGCATTATGTTTCGAATTAAACGCTCTATGAGGACCAGGCTGTTCATACTGATATGGAGAGTTCTCCCCTTTAGAATCTGAAGTGTCTGAGAAAGTGTGTACTCGACGATTGTTAGAATTATCATCGCTAGAATAATGGTTCTGTTTATAAAAATTCTCAGCCAAATAGGGGTATGTTTTTTCTCGCGAATTGAATCTAATGTCTTTCTGTAACTTGTCAGATTTACGTTTGACAAGATAATCTTTGAACGATGCAAGGTCTCTATCAGCCTGTTCAAGTTTCTTTTTAACTTCCTCAAGAGCATTATTTTTCCGTATTTTTTCTTCTAGTTCAGCTAACTCATTTTTGAGTGCTGCTATAAGTTCTTTCGCAGTTTCCACTATAAGCATCATTAGGTCGCGAGAACATCTATTGGCGATTAGGCTCCATTTTTCTAAAAATTGTTTTATATGTACAAAAAGACCCGGAATGTTACGTACACGGAGGCCCTGGGGGATCACTCCCGCCTTAAGATATTCAAGCATGAACTCACCATGCGCTTCCATCCGTGCAAGTTTCTTTTTAAGGAAGATGAGTTCATTAGTTTCATCGTTTCCTCTTATGTTAGCAGTGGTACCACTGCTGAAACTAGAACTGGAACCTACCAGTGCAGCAAATTCCTCATCTGTGAAAACAAAAGTTTTCAATTGGTCCATGTTGAAAGGTGTAATAAAGAATGTTACAGTCCAAAATAGAAGAGAACTTAAAGAAAATTAAAAAGAAAGAAAGATAAAAAGAGAAAAAAGTTTTTTTTGACAAAATGAAGAACACCAAAGAAAAATGCACAACAGCCACAACACAATAACCAATTAAATGATGAAATTACGAATGGCCCTGCACAGACAAGCTGTGGGTAAATTAACTGAAAAAAGCAAGGACCCCCTGAAAATACTAGGAGTTCCTAGGACAGGAAACAATTCTTATTGAAATAACATTCCTAAGCAACTTAAGACCATACGAAAATCAAGTCATATACATAATAAATGATGTCAACATAGGCTCAGTGTACTACCACAATTCAGTTAAATTCAATTCATTTTATTGTTACACATTTTTTTTTAAATTCTGACATAAGCAGCCATGATGGAACATAAATAACATCACAAACAGTATAACAACACATACACAGAGATAATCACTTTACATACAATCATAAAATAAATAACTGAACATTATCTAAAACAAAATTAGTATTTGTGTGGTATAACCCAGAAGTGGCTAAACTTTGTAGATGTTCATTATTTTCTCTACGCGCGTTTCGGCGTTTCACACGCCTTCTTCAGGAAGAGCCACATAAATATCTGTTTGAAAGAGATCATATAACATAACATAAAACATACAACAATGAAGTACCCTGAGTCTGTGTAGGGATGTAGACTGTACAATATACATACATACAGGTGAACTCCATATATAACAAAGATATTACCAAAAGGGAAACAAGGAGAATAGAGAAACAACCTGTGCATCAAGTGTGAAAGTGAAAAAAGATGAAAAAGGAAACTACCCAAGAACTCTACACTCGATCAAGTGATTTGAAAGCACAAAAGCAGGACTCATAATGTGAGTTTAAGAAATAATCAATCATTTCTAGAGAACCTGAAATGTAAGTGCAACTTACCAAAAGGAAGATGGAAGCTGAACACTAAGTGAAAGTCTTTAGAGGATAAGCAGTTCTGTAACAAGGGAGAAAGAAAGACCGACCAAAGAGGACTGTAATCAAGGTCAAAGTAAAAAAGAAGAAGAATTAAAAAACAGCCGGATATATATAGGTAATTACCTGGTGAGGACCCTGGGTCCACAAAATATGTAGACGACTGTAGGTGTAGGTGATAAAAAACAATTGAATTGATCTATAGAACAACAACAAAAATAACCATTTATTAACAGTTTTATATAGGCATATAATCTGAAGGATTACTTTAAAGCTTTATCGGCGAAAGTTCACCTGGAAATATTTATGCCAGTCTCAGAATAAAGAAACAGTGATACTAAGGTGACGCTTGAGCCCAAGACATCAAACCGGCGGAACTTCAGGGGAAGAGAGAGAACCCCCTTCACAGATATCTGCAAAAAGCGAAATGATATATTGTAGAAAACCTCAATTTAATCTTATACTGCATGCAGTCTAAAACTGCATAAGTCAAGAATAAAAATACCTTAGATTCTGAGATGTAGGTCTTGATATGATGGCAACAAATAACTGAGTGATGGTATAGTCACGAGAAGAACTGATTATAAATGGCGTCTATCTAGAATAAAAGAAGTAACGAAACATAGTAATGTTAAAACTATATATGCATAGCTATGACGCTCAAAAAACACACCTAAATTCTATTATAACTACTTGTCTTTTAGCCTTACATTCCATAGCTGTCCAATGTCCAATGTCCAATAGGTCCTCAATGGGCCTTCTCACCTGTCTCCTGCGTACCCTCTGGTCCATTTCCTGCATACGCATTCCCGCCATCCTCCTCGTGTATTTCACTGTCCACTCTGTTGGTTGTCAGCACTCCCACCATCGCCCTCCACACCCTCAAGTCATCCTCCACCTTTTCATCCCTCCTAGTCTGTTGCATTCGAATCATCTCAGTTGTTGCCCATTCCGTCATGTCTGGTACCCATTGTATCATTTTGGGCAGTTGACGGCCCAGCCATGATATGGCAATCCGCCGTTTCGCCAGCACTAATCCCAGGAGGATGAATCTCCTGCTCAGACCTTTATTCTTGGGTCTGGGCAGCAAGCCAAGCAGCACCACCCAGATCTCTCCTAATATCTCCCATCCTGTCACTCCTCTTAACGTAGTCAAGACATCTGTCCAGAAACCCTGCAGCTCTGGGCAAGACCAGACCATGTGAATGAATACAGCGTCAGCCTCTCCGCACCTAGGACACTGCCCCGATCGCTCCTGGTAAATCTTGTGTAGCATCTTCGGTGTCAGACATACCTGGTGTATGTAATTATATTGGATTAATTTAAACCTCACATTTGCACTCACCTGCTTAACCCGTTCATGTATTTTAACCCAGTCCTTCTCAGTGATGGGGTCCTAAGTCAGTGCCTCCCACATAGCCTGAACTGGCAACGCCTGACCGCCCCGTCATCCCGGATCGCCCGATAGGGATGCAAAATTAATCTGCACCCTTGGGCCATCGTTATCAGGGTCTGTAACACCTTAGAGACAGGAGTCTCATCTGGGAACATAGGCCACAGCTCCCTTGCCACTTGTACTATTTTCCTGTAATGTAGAAACTGTCCTAGGCCTAATTCAAAGGTTTCCATTGCTTGCTCACATGTAATGTACTGATTTACTGTCATAAAGATCCCCCATGTTCAGGCAACTCCCTTTCCGCCACCTCTGTACTGACATGGATGCTGATATCTGCTGAAAGGGTCGAATGACCCACAATGGCATGTCCGGGGCAGACGGGGCTCTCTTCATCACTTTTCGGACTATCAATTCCCATATCCCCGCCACATGTCGAACAATATAAGGGTTAGTCAGGGGCACCCGTGCCCCCATCATTAGAAGCTCGGGCAAGTCTCTGCCTCCAAGAGTCCCCGTCAACAGGGTCTTTTTCCCAATTATCGTTCCTGTTGAACCAGTGTACCGCGTATTGTAGTTGCGAGGCCGCATATTAGTATTCCAAACACGGAACTTCCAGACCCCCGTTCTGCCATGTTCTCTGCAGTGTGATTAAGCTGATCCATTTACGTTTGGGTCCCCATAATAAGTCAGTCAGTAATCTGTCCAGTGTAATAAAGAAGTATTGAGGAATCCTAAAGAAAGAGTGCTGCATCGCATATAGGCATCTGGGCAAGATCACCATTTTAATCAGAGCTATCCTCCCCATGAGAGACAGAGGCAGCTCCCGCCAGAAGCGCACCGACCCTCGCAATCCCTCCACTACTTTACCTATATAAAGCATCAGGTATTGTTCAGCTGACTCTACTAGCCTGACCCCTAGGTATCGGGCATGGTCCTTACCCATGGGAGCCCCACCTCCGGCAGTTCCTCGTCTGAAAGTGGGGCCAGTCTCCCCAGTGGAATCAATTTAGACTTTCCACGATTGATCCGCAGCCCTGATACATGGCCAAGTCGCTCCAGGGCACCCAGCAGAATTGGGATCGCACGAGGAGGCTTCCGGACGTACACCAGGGTACCATCCGCATACATGGACACCACATGGTTAGTCTCACCCAGCTTAATCCCAAAAGCTTCCAGCTCTCCCTGCAGGACCGGCGCTAAAGGCTCCATGGCCATAGCAAAAGTAATGGTGACAGTGGACATCCCTGTCTGGTGCCACGTTGCAGTCGAAATGCCAGTGATACCAACCCTCCCATTCTAATTCTAGCCTCGGGTTCTGAGTATAGCAACCGTGCCCATTGCAGGAATTGTTCTCCTACCCCATCACCCGCAATACTTCCCAGAGGAATTTCCATCCCACGGAGTCGAACCCTTGTTCGATATCTAACAGTGCCAGAGCGTATTCCTCCTGTTGTAGTGTGGGTGAATGCCATACATGAGCGGGTCTCCTTAACTTAAGGGCCATGCTGCGTTTGGGGATCAAGCCCACCTGATCGGGATGTATTAACCTCTGCATGAATGGTTGTAATCGTGCTGCCATGATCCCACTAAGGACTTTTATGTCAATGTTTAATAGAGAAATGGGTCTGTATGACCCCGGAAGCTGGGTGTCCCTGTCCACCTTGGGAAGCATAACCACCACAGCCTCACTCATGGAGGGTGGGAGTGTTCATTTTTGGAACGCCTCGTTATATACCTCCAGTAGGCAGTATGCTAAAATGTGGGCAAATTTATTATAAAACTCGGCCGGAAGGCCATCACTTCAGGGGCTTTTGGCTGATCTCAGGGACTTAATACTCCCCAGTATTTCCTCCTTCGAGATCGGGCCATCCAGCACCTGGCTGGCCTCATTATCTAACCGCGGTAGGTTCAGCGCAGTAAGGAACTGTTCCATTTCCTCCGGAGTCGGAACAGGTCACCCTGCGTATACTCCAGCCAGGTGGTCCGCCAGAGTGTCTAAAATTAACTGTTGACTGTACACCGTGCGACCAGCAATGGTCTTCATCTGGACGATAGGTGACACCGGCGTCTCATTACGGATCAATTTTGCAAGAAATGCTCCCGAGCGGTCCCCCTCCGCATGCAGGCGTTGTCGGTATGCTGTATATTGGGACTTCTCTAGTCTGCATGATGCCGCTAGCAATTCCTCCTGTGTCTCCTGCCACTCGTTCAATCAGTCAGGTTTCATAGGCAGTGCCCCTTCCAACTCAGCCAGCCTCCGTTCTACCGCTTGAATATCTCCCTCTAGCTGCTTCTGGACCCCATAGGTTGTGCTAAGGCAAAATCCCTGTACAACCACTTTCATTGCCTCCCATTTCATACCCCTTGATGATGCCGAGCCCCAATTTGTCGTAAAAAAAATTGAAATTTCATCCTTGAGCTTCCTGGCAAATGGCGGGTCTGTGAGTGCCTCTGCCTGGAGCCGCCACGTGGGAATTACCGCTCTGGGCCGGCCCATGTTTAGAGTTAACAGTAGTGGTGAGTGATCCGAGATATACCTCGGCAGGTACACTATATCCTCCACCCTGGACATCAGGTTCTGTGACAAGAGGACCTGGTCCAGTCTGCTGTACAAATTAGTCGCGGGGGTGTGACACGAGAACGTCCTAGTATTCGGGTGTCTAACCCGCCATGCATCTTCAAGCCCCATTTCCCTCATTACATTAATTAACGCCCCAGTCATGCTTGGCTTAGTGTTTGCTCGGGGGGGTTTACGATCCAACACCCAGTCCATTACACAATTAACATCCCCAAAAAGGATAATGTCCCCACCCAGGAAGTGAGTTGCTGCCTCCAGCATATCGTAGAAAAAGGAATGAGCATCTTAATTAGGTGCATACACATTTTTAAAACACATCTCCTGACCGTCTAGCCTACCATGTAATACCACGTAGTGTCCCTCAGGGTCAAGGACATGGTGTAGGTGCTGAAATGGAGTCCCCGGGGCCACCCAGATTAGTACCCCGAGCAAATCCAGAAAATGAAGTGGCATATAGACGGCCTCGCCACCTGCGTCTAATGTACGGCAATGTGTCTCCCCATACATGTGTCTCCTGTAGGCCTGCTATAGCTATTTTATATCTCAGTAAGTAGGAGTACACCCTTCTGTGCTTTTCCAGCGTTGCCATCCCCCGGATATTCCAGGTAAGGAGTTTAGTCAGGGAGGGAGCCATAAGCCTGTGTACTTGGCGTGCCATTTCCATTCCCACCCCGCCATTGCCCTATTGGACTGAACAAGCTGCTGTGGATCACAGCCCAGACATGGATTCCCTGAACTTCCCCAGTAACCATACATAACAATTAAAACAAATGGAACTCTAAAAGCCCCCCCACCGACTGGGCAGTGCAATAAAGCTATCTCTCCCGTCATCATAACGAGTGAACAGCATCAACCCCCTCCCTAAACCACCCCCTTTGGGATTCTTGAGTACTACCTTAAAACTCTGCAGTAACATTCCCCAACATATTATACAAAATAAATCCTGTTGAGTCATGTATTAACCATAGACTTCCACATAGTGATCGGATCCCCGACCGGGGGCGAGGCCAAGGCCTCCAGCTCCCCAAACATGATCCAGCCTCTATTGAGGGGCACGTCCCCCCCTTCCACGGCACACATGTACATTTGTCCCTCACCCATAATCATTGGAATAAGAAATCGACTATACTTAACATCCATTAACATTTGAATTACTTAGAGTCACTTATCTGAATGTTCATAGCCCCTGAACCAGCCTTCCCCTTCCAGCCTGTAGTAAGTCTGCATTAGTATCCGGGATGACCTCCGACGAAGTCAGGTCTGAGTTCGGTGATCCTTCTACCACCTGTAAAGTACCATCCTCACACACCCGGACCCTCCCTGAATCGCTAGTGTCTCTGAGTCCTGATCCCCCAGACGGTCTTCTTTGCCTTCCCGTCTAGTCCATCAACTCTTCAGTTTGTCCTGAATGCGTCTGCGGTTGCCGTCGAAGCTTCCAGCCTCTCATAGTACCCATCCAATCTGACGCCTCCCCAGCCGACCCGAAGAGCAAGGCCCTGCCCTTATATTCAACTCAGAGCTTGGCAGGGTAAAGGAGGCTGTACTTCAACCCAGCCCCCTCATGCATTTTTTCACTGCCAAAAAGGTGCATCGTTGGTCCTGCACCCTTTGCGTATAGTCCGGGAATATTGCTATATGGTGACCCTCATAATGTAGGTTCGGTTTAGTATGGGTGGACTACAGAAGCATATCACGATCCCGATAGTTAAAAAAAATCGAGCTATAATGGCCCGCGGAGGCACCCCCGGGTGCGGAGGAGGAGCCAGTGCCCTGTGCGCATTCTTGATGTTGAAAAATTTAGATGGTTGGCCCGGAGCTAGGACTTTCATTATCCAGTCTTCTAAAAACAGTTCCTCAGATGGCCCCTCCGCTCGTTTCTGAAATCCCACAAATCTCAGATTATTCCTCCGCGAGTGTCCCCCCTGGCCTTCAGCATGCTCATCCAACTTAATTGCTTTCTTCTGGAGGTCCAGTACCATGTCCCATAGGGATTTGATCTCCGTTTGTAGGGCATCCACGTTTTGTTCTGTCGTGGTGACTCTGTCTGAGACCTTGCGCAGGTCACACTTAAGGAGGTTAACATCGATTGCCACTGCATTGATCCTGGTCACCATTTCATCCCTTGCCGTCTGTACGCCCATCCGAATATCACTTAGAGAGGGGTCCCGTGGCTCCTCTCCCGGCACCGTCTCTGCATCTTCACCACTTCGTGCGTCCCTTTGGTTAGGGCCCTGAGGGAGAGGCTGCGTGTAGTTCGATATTTTATTCGATTGCGCTCTGGCGCCTTTGTCCTTCCCCATGATGGGTGTTAGTATTTCACTGCACCAGGGCTGTTTAGCCTGAGCACGACTCTGGGCCACCGTCCACTTTTCCTTCACCGCGTATCACTCCGATACACCCCCCACACAAGGCCTCACCCAGTCCCCATACAGGAGTTCGTTTGTTGCTCAGCCTGAGTGCCAGGAGCCTTCAGTACACGACCAGGACTGTGATTCACCACAGGTCCTTCTGTAACACTCTCTCGGCCACCAAACGCTTCACACCATTCCAGGCCAGGCACACGACAGAGGTGGTGTTGGCTATCTTCGACTCCCCAGCGTACTTCGACCGGGCCACAGATATTCAATGACATCCTGACCGTCCCTGCCAGTCCTACTGGTTGTCGGGCTGGAAATTACAGGTAGGTCCCCTCAATGTTCCCCTCAATGCGGGAGCAGTGTTGGCCCCTGAGCATATGCCACCATCACCACATCCGGGCCCCAAAGTCTTTCACCCCACAAAGCAGCTCCTCCTGAGCTACCATCAATTATTCCTGCAGCAGTCCAGCTATGGCTACCTTCCAGGGCCCTATTGTCCGATGTTAGATAGGGGCAATCTGGCCGACTCTTCTCTGGTTACATTTAGCATGCATCATTCAATGTTTCATCCTGAGTTTCTGCTCCCACAATCCGCCAGCCCTGTGCACTTATGAGCGGCCCCTTCTCAAGCTAGTTGCCCACTGGACAGGCCCCACTTCTCTCAAGGAATGTTCTCGGGGTACCCCTCAGCTTACTCACTCTCGGGCCTCTATATTCCCAGCATCTCCGTGGGGGCCTTCGAGTAGTGGAGCCCTTGTTTATCCAGGGCTCCGTCAGTTGCCAGACAGGATCGGGACATTTGGCACCCTCCAATGCTCACCGGGGGGGATATGCAGATGATTTTTCCAGGGTCCACGTTCTCCCAGTCTCTAGATTATGCCAGTCGCGGCCGAGCATCCTCAGCGCCTTCTGTTCCTTGCTGCTGTGGCGTCTGTCACAGCTCTCCCGGTAGCGCGCACGGGCCCTGTTCACCGCAGCCTGTGTCTTAGCCCTTTGCCGCCGCCCGTTCACATTCCCTTTCGTCTGCTGGGGCTCAGGATTCCGAATACCTCCACCAGTGCTTTTGTTGTCCTCCCCTCCACGCCAACAGTACTCAGACCGGGAAAGCCCAGCACTCCGGGTCTCTGGCGTGCTCCGCAGAACCTGCCACGCCTGGCAAGATGGCGGCCCCATCCGCTGGTCACTCTGTCCGTCTCACCGCATCCGCACAGTATGTCGTCCCTTGGGGGGGATAGTCCGTCTCGTGGATACACCGGACAAAGTATTTACTGAAGATGAAGTCGGTGCTCGCTCAGCACCCCAGGATTCTGCTGGATTACGCCGCGTTAGGACGGAGCTTAGCACAACGTGTCCTGCCCGGCCATCTTTTTGGTAAGTACTGCAGTATAGTTGTGATAAATTATTATATTAATGCTGCGCCTGAACAGATCTGTGTGGCCCTTAGACAACTGTGTGACAATGTAATGCATATTTACAATGGCACAGAAAAAGATATGTTTGTACTCTGGGGTGGGGATATTAATATCAGCTTGTGTCCATACTACGTGGGAAAAACTTGTGGGGTATCATTTGACAGTGATACAGGCTTTGCCAATTTCCTCACTCGCTCTATTGGGATAATCTGAACGACATATTGCTTAACTTTGATTTAGGTTTTGCCAATGAACTATATACTTCTTCAGTCCCATTCGATTGTACCTTTAATGGGAGAGGTGCATGTATGACAATAGATTATGTGATAACAGCAAATAGGCACTCATCGAGAATCAACCTTTTTAAAATACACACTAACCCCCTAAGTCATCACTTCACGCAGAGTGTAACTTTTAACTTTCCTAGAGAAGTAATAAAAAGAAAGGGAAAGTGCTCACATTTGGTCAACGAGATCTCTCTTAATAAAATGAATGGCTTCTCCCTACAATAGTCCAAGGTTGATTCCGGCGAGTTCACCAAGCAGCTGGTAGGCAAATATTACAAAGCCTTTTTAGTCGCCCTGGATGAGAATGTGGATTCCGGTAAAACTTTAGAATCCTTTCAACTGATTACACGCGGGATTAAGGAAGGTCTATTAGCCAAAAATAAAAAAAAGTGATAAGAACCACAGTTGGTTTGACAACAGGTGTACAAGGGCCTATAAGAACCTGAAACACGCATTACACAAACCTTCGAAAGAGAGGCAAGAAATTAAAGTATGCCAATTGGAATACAGACAAGCTCTCAGAGAATGAAAGCTGGTCATGAGAGTAGAAGCATGGAGGGCCTTGTATGATGCAACTCTGGCTAGGGATAACAAGGCATTCTGGAGGGCAGTGAATGCCCCCTTCCTGAGCTCCCGGTATAAGCCATCCATAGAGACTGTGATCAGCGAAGAGGAATGGGTGAATCATTATTCTAATGTGTTTAAACTCCCGCCAGCGAAGATAGGTCCTGATAATGCCCGAACAGCTATGTGCACCATTGTCCCTCATAGTCTGCCTATAAACCTATAATTCACTCTAGAAAAGGTTAATCTAGCTCTTGAAGCAAGTAAAGGATGGAAAGCACCCGGCCCGATGGCATACCAGTAGTTCTGTTCAAAGCCAATATTGTCTTGTGGGGCCCATTATTTACACAGGTTATAGCAGCCTGCTTTACTATAGGTTTTATTGATACCTGGTCGGAATCACTTTTGGTTTCTATATTCAAGAAAGGTGATCGCCACGATCCAGCCTGTTATCGGCCAATCTCATTACTTGACTCCTTGGTTAAGGTGGCTGGCCATATTGTATTGAACAAACTCCAGGACTGGGCCGAAGCCAATGATATTATCTGAATTGCAATTTGGCTTTTGACCAGGTCTTTGTACAGTTGAGCAGGGTTTTAATTAGAATCTGTTAATGGGGAAATATATTATGGCCAAACAAGGTAGATTGTTTTTAGCATTTGTAGATGTATCCTCGGCCTTTGATTGCATTAAACATAATAAATTATGGAACATAATGGCCAATATAGGGGTAGAACAATCGCTCTTGGACTTCTTGAGGCAATTTTACTCTGATATTAAAACAAAGGTCTGTTATGGGGGTCAAGGGTGAGTGCACTGTATCATTCAGTGTAGAGAGGGGGGTAAGACAGGGATGCGTTTTGGCACCCTTTCTTTTCACGCTGTACATTAACGGCCTGGGACATGTACTGTCGTACCAGTGCCTGGACTTACCAAAAATTGTACAACGCTCAATACCTGCCCTCCTCTACGCTGATGATGCAGTGCTGATGGAAGCTACCCAGTTGGGGCTACAATGTCTATTGACTAGCTTCACCACTTAAATGCGGAAGCTGGGGTTGCAAGTTAATAAATCAAATACTTTTAATATGAAGTGTGGAAAAGGGAGCTCAAAGTGCAGGGATATCTTTATAGATGACAAGAAGATCGAATTTACAAAGATATTTCCTTACCTGGGCATTCTTTTTTACCAGAACGGCTCATGGTACCAGTACCAGGTAATTAAATCTAGAAAGTTATTGTTTATGAAAGCAACAGCTGCTTTGGCCAACTTCTCAAGGCAATTGGGCAAAAAAAAAAAAACATATAGAACTCAGTATATATAAGGCTAACTATATAACCACGACTATGTATGGTGCTGGGGTATGGGGCTATTATGATAGTCAGCCCCTACAAATGGTAAAAAACACCTTTCTAAGGTTTGTTCCAGCTGTTCCAGGTGGCTGTTCCACCTATGTATGCCACGCTGAGCTTGGGTTGCCCTATTTATCCTCAGAGAAAACCACCCTTAATATGGATAACATAAGGGATTGTCTCAAGCTACAACGGGCACTCAGCATACCTTGGCTGAAGTACATTAAAGACTTTATGAATGATTTAGGGCACCCAGAATATTTTGAAAAGCCAGAATCCATAGGGCACATTAGCAGGAAAGACCTTAAAAGAGAGTGTATGGCATTATTGGAGTCATTAAGATTATCCTCAGAGATACTGAAGCTGGCCGTAAGTAGTAATCAAATTATATTGACTACCTATGATATGCAGCCTTATTTACAATTTATGGAAGGGATGCAGGATAGATTTGTTTTAACTCGCTTCCGGTTAGGCACTTTCCATCGCCTTACAAGCTTTCCTGTAGCAAATGATTGGTCTAGCACGGTTTGTAACTGTCCATGTGACTGCAAATCACTGCAGACAACAATTCATGTAGTGCTCTTTTGTCAATTTTATGTAAACCAAAGAAAAGCCTGAATTTTACTGATTTTAAGGGCCCTTGTCCTTAGGCAATGTCGTCCAGCTTTTCTATCCCATCAGTTGTTAGCCGACGAGTACACTACACAGTCTATGGCAATGTTTTTAAAGAAGGTGATTAGATGAAGGGAGGATATTAAATTTTGATTCTTGATGATGTAAATATATCTGTATTTTATGATACATTTCTTAGCATTGGTGATTATTGTTGAAGATTTTAAACTCTAAGTAAGATTGTTATATGCCGAATTAACTTTTATTGCACTTTATTTTTATTGCAAACAGTAACTGCAATATATATATATATATATATATATATATATATATATATATATATATATATATATATATATATATATTCACTGAAAAAAACCATAGGTTTCAGGCACGTTATAGTTAGAAATTAGCATTTAAAAAACCTTTGAAATTCACTGATAAAACCATAGGTTTTAGGGAAAGTTATAGTTAGTTGGACATTTCACTCGTACAAAACCAGTGAAATTCCCCCGTTATAGTTAGTTCAGCTAACTATAACTCGCGCCCCCGCAATGCACTGCTGATGACGTCACATATTACATCACTCATGACATGGTCAGTGACATCACTCATGACATCATTGATGACATCTCAAATGACATCACTGATGACATCACTGATGACATCATCCATGTGATAATTTCATGCATCTTCTCACACCCTAATATAACTTTTGATACACCCACTCTAAATTACAGACTGCCATTCTCAAAACCATAGACACTCCAACACCAATAACTACATACACACTCACTGATTCTTAGGTCTACACACACATCCACTCACTCACCTGTACAGTCACTCATACTTACGGTCACTCAGTACAGGACTATCATATGCACTCATACACCTATATAGACACTCACACACCGCCACTCATCCATAGAGGTACTCACACACCTAGTCAGTCATGCAAATAATTAATCACACTGCCATTTACTCACCTATACAGTTATAAACACACCAGCTCACTTACTCATACAAACACTAGCACATTCTTACGCTCTTATACAATCACTGATACAAGTACACACTCATCCATATAGCCACTCTCACAATCACACACTCTCACTTATAGCCATTTAAATACTCTAACACACATATATACTGCCTTTCACATATGTAGTTACTCACACATGTACCACTGAGATATACATTCACTCACTAACACACCCATACACACACTCACCCACCCATACAGTCCATCACAGATGCACTCTTGAAACCATGCACCCAGTGAATCACCCACTCACACATCTATGCACAGAGTCACACACACCCCACCCACACAAACACTCAGGCACCCATACAGATACTCAGACAACCAATCAATAACTCATATAGACACTTATGTAGCTACTCACAAACCCATGCAGCCGCTTACACACCAACAGACAGATGGATACAGACATTCACACAGTTTAGTCACTAACCCATGCATTCACTAAGATACGTTTAATCACTCACTTATAGACTCAGTCACGCACCTACTAAATCATCCATTCAGACACTTATACACCCACTCATTCTTCAATACGCCTTTCCCTATATATATTAAACATATTTAAACTTTACAGAAACACACAGTCACTGGATGATGTCATCAGTGATGTCATCAGTGATGTCATTTGAGATGTCATCAGTGATGTTATCAGTGATGTCACTGACCATGTCATGAGTGATGTAATATGTGACGTCATCAGCAGTGCATTATGGGGCGGGAGTTATAGTTAGCTGAACTAACTATAACGGGGGAATTTCACTGGTTTTGTACGAGTGAAATGTCCAACTAACTATAACTTTCCCTAAAACCTATGGTTTTTTCAGTGAATTTCAAAGGTTTTTAAATGCTAATTTCTAACTATAACATGCCTGAAACCTATGGTTTTTTCAGTGAATTTCAAAGGTTTTTTAAATGCTAATTTCTAACTATAACGTGCCTGAAACCTATGGTTTTTTCAGTGAATTTCAAAGGTTTTTTAAATGCTAATTTCTAACTATAACGTGCCTGAAACCTATGGTTTTTTAAGTGAATTTCAAAGATTTTTTAAATGCTAGTTTCTAACTATGCCTACAGAGGTAGGACATGTGAAGAAAGAAGAAAAAACGTACAGAAAGAAGCAAAAGAAATGCAGAAAGAAGCAACAGAAGTCCACAAAGACGAAGAAAAGTGCAGGAAGAAGCAAGACATGTGCAGAAAGAACCAACAGAGGAGCAGAAATAGGCCTTGTTGCAAAATCATCCTGTGCCCACAACTTTATCAGACGGGTACTGGTGGTAACTGACTCTGAGTAACTAGGCCTAGAGCCAGTGCTATGCTAAAAGACACTTAAAATACAGTGAAAACACCTACATACACTAGGGAACACTATGCGTTGGGGTACACCTGTGATTAGCATGACCTCCTCTGTAAGGCCCTAGTACATAATAGGGCAGGGGGATTAAAACTACCTCTTAAAACGCGCCACGGGGCGCGTTTGCACAGTGGTGAAGGGAGGGGGGCCTGAGGTGACATGTGTGCAAACACGCCCTGTGGCCGTTTTAAGTTGGGAGATCAAGTCCCCTTGAATCGTGAGGGTCCCTGGGGCAGTGTTCCCAGTAACGTGCGCGCCCGCGCGCGCGCGCACATCTGTTCCCCCGAGCGCGCAGTGCTGCGTGTGGAGCGCGCACCCACAGCACATCCCGGGAGAGCATTCGCGCCGCCGCTTTTATAACGCGAGCGGCGCGAAAAATTGTAATTTCCTGGTTGCTGTGGCTCCTGCACTTGCTGTATTTCCTCCTTACTGAAGCACGGCTGGGGGCTGTTGGTGGGCCTTTGTGAAAATATTTGTTAATTGCAGCACCGTCATGCGCTGCAATTAACAAATATTTTCACAATGGCCCACAATCAGCCCGCAGCCGTGCTCCTTTAAGAGAAGAAATGCAGCAAGTCCAAAAGCACGACATGTGCTTTACACGTCGTTTTTTGGACTTGATGCATGTCTTTTTAATGGAGCACGGCTGCGGGCTGATTGTGGGCCATTGTGAAACTATTTATGTTAATTGCAGCGCATGACGGTGCTGCAATTAACATAAATATTTTCACAATGGCCCACAATCAGCCCGCAGCGTGCTCCATTAAGAAAATAAATGCAGCAAGCACAAGCATGAGCGATGGAAAGGAGGAGGGGAGATGATCCAGAGGGACGGCAGAATCCGGGTGATTATTTGTCTCTAGGGCAGCTGTGGTCATTTCATTTCACCACCAGGTGGTTTCTGGGAGCTGTAGTTCTAGGTCGCCTCATTGGAACTCGCTTTGGATGACTTTTAGTTGGTGTTGCTTTGGACGTAGAAACATGGAATAGAAGGGACAGTAGAGAAACTCGTAAGAGGCGTGAACGTAAAGGGACACGTTAACATGTTGTGGCTGGGGAGCTGGACAATGGGCATTGGAGGGGAATGAGCTCAGTGGTATGTAGGGAAAGACGTAAGGTAGCTCGGAGAGGAAGAAAAGTGTACCGTGGGGAAGGAGCCAGAAGGGAGGCAAGGGTGGCCCTTAAAGGAAGCACTGAAAGAGTATAGCAGGTGGGTAAGGAGGAGGAAAATTAAGAAGAGATTATAAAAGACGGGGTAACAGGTGGAGCAGTGTCGACTGCAGGCGTCTGAAAAAATGGATGTCAGCAAGAAAGTTGAGTTACGAGAAAGCGGAGATTTGAGCATAAAGCCCTAGTGGCCTTAGTGGGGATGGTGAGCGGATTGTGTTAAGCGTTTGACACTGGGATGAGGACGGGGGCGCTAAGTGGAGGATAAATAGATGAGTGGTAGGAAGAGAGGAAGTCTTAACAGGAGCATTAAAGACGGTATAGATTTTGGAGAGTGGAGAGAGATTTCCGAAGAGGAATAGGTAAGGAAGTGAGGTGAGGGTGTATGGAGGAGATCTGGTGGACAGAAGAAGTGAAGAGGACGGTAGATAACCACAGCAAGAGTTACTTGGCTTCCACAAAAATGTGCATTTGCGAGATTGTAAGAATCCTTCCTTATAAAGCCAAACTCAAAGTTAAGGGGAGGGGGTTTTCTGACGTGTCACTTGACTAGGGTGCATAATGCTGCCACCATAGAGGAAGGATGGCAGGATGTTCCTCCCAGTACGTACTATCAAGGGAGGCAGCATCAATTACTAGAGAGACATTAGTCTAAGTTATGTTATTCATTTTTGGGTATGACGCTTCCTTCCATTCTCTTGCTGTGGAGCTTCAACATGTGGGCTGTTAGCGAAAGGATAGGAGAGAGGCTTGTAATCGCATTCAAGCGTTTAGGGCCTCATTGTGAGCGTTTCACTATTTTAACTGGTAATGCCGCACCTGGCAAACACTGATGGTAGGAAGCCATGGGTTTCTCAGTTACAGCCGTACAAGATTTACCATGAAATAATTATTTTTGTGTCTGCTGTTTGCCAAGACCATTTGTTTTTAATACTATGTGTTTAATGCACTACAAGATAGATAATGTATTTAGTTGTAGGGGCCTCATTAATCCGGCCCTCTTCATCCATTCAAATTTCATATTCCACTATACTAATTCACCACTAATCCTTTATGGGTTCCAGAGTAGCGGGCTACTCGCCAATAAATCACTTCAACACCCATCAGGGTTACAAGCGCTATATAAATGCAAACCTTTTTCCCTTTCAACCCCTCCCAACCCTTCTCAATCCAAATAACTGAATAACATATCCACCACTCAAACTACTTTCATATTTCACTATACTAATTCACCACTAATCCTTTATGGGTTTCCGGAGTAGCGTGCTACTCGCAAGAAAAAGCTCTTCAATACCCCATCAGGGGTAACAAGCGCTATATAAATACAAACCTTTTTTCCTCTTCTATCCTTCTGCTATCCTTCTGAATCCAAATAACTGACTAACCTATCCACCACTTAAATTACTTTCATATTGCACTATACTAATTCAACACAAATTCCTTTATGGGTCCCGGAGTAGCGTGCTACTCGCTGAAAACGCGCTTAGACGCCTCGTCAGGGGTAGTAAGCGCTAGATAAATGCAATTATAATACAATACAATAAAAAGAACGACGTGTAAAGCACACGTCGTGCTTTTAGGCTTGCTGCACGCCTTTGTTAATAGAGCGCAGCAGATTGTGTGCCTTTTGAAAGTTTTCATGTTAAATGCAGCCCCGTGTATTAGTATGTCGGGCTCTGCAATTAACATGATAACTTTCAAAAAGGCACGCACCTGCCGCCCTCTATTAACAAAAGGCATGCAGCAAGCCTAAAATTAACGTGTGCTTTTACAATCACTAATATATGCTAGTGATTCTGAAAGCACACGTCCTGCTTCTGGACTTTCTGCATGCCTTTTGTTAATAGAGCGTGGCTGCGGGAAGATTGTGTAGCTTTGTTGTGGTTGCAGATGCTCTGCACTTTCTCATTTCGAACATGACACAACCATTATTTTATTTTTTATTTTACAGAGTTTTATTAAGCGCGAACTTGACCCGAATCGGGTATCAGAGCGCTTTACATAGCACCAGTTGCATTACATGAGGGCACATTTTTTATTTTTTGTTAGGCACGGCAGTCACCAACACGAAGACCACCCCCTGGCTGGACTGGCCTTAGCAGGCATCAGGCGTTTGCCTGCGAGGCTGGAAGGGTGGGGGTCAGTTTTGGAGCAGTGGGGCCAGTTTTGTTACTGGGGCAGTTTTGCAGCGATGCTGCAATATGGGCCCTCAGTAACAAAAGCACCAGTGCTGGGGACCAGCTTTCAGCAGTAGTGCTTGACACTTGCCTGCCCCCTCCACCCCAACCCTGGTGGGTGGGAGCCGGTGCAGCAAAATTGCCAGGGCTACTTTGGGTTCCCAGTCCGGCCCTGCCTGCCCCATCAAACAGGCCTCCTCCGTTCCAGTACCTAGGTCATTTATCTGCACAATCAAGCAGGAACCCCAGTGTCAGAACCCCTGTCGCTGCACCCACACACGCGGTTGGGTCCTTGGCGCACATTGCCGTGGCTGGAGCGCACAGAGACCTCACACTGCCGCACACAGAGGAAAAAAATTAGAGGGAACATTGCCCTGGGGTCCAACTAGCCCACCAGGTACCTCCAGTAAGCGCCACAGAGCTGCGTTGTAGAGAGGTGTAAAAAGGGGCATGGCCTGGACCACCTCTCTGCAATGCAGGCCTGTGGCGCTTACTGGAGGTACCTGGTGGCCTAGTTGGCCCCCAGGGGCCCTCAGGATTGAAGGGGTATTAATTCCCCAACTTAAAACGCGCCACAGGGCGTGTTTCCACACATGTCACCTCAGGCCCTGCCCCCTCCCTTCACCACTGTGCAAACGCGCCACGTGGCGCGTTTTAAGTTGGGGGATAAAGTCCCCTTGAATCCTGAGGGTCCCTGGGGTCCAACTAGCCCACGAGGTACCTCCAGTAAGCACCACAAAGCTGCGTTGCAGAAAGGTGTAAAAAGGGGCGTGGCCTGGACCACCTCCTCAACGCAGGCCTGTGGCGCTTACTGGAGATACCTGGTGGGCTAGTTGGCCCCCAGGGGACATCAGGATTGAAGGGGACTTAATTCCCCAACTTAAAACGTGCCACAGGGCGTGTTTGCACACATGTCACCTCAGGCCCCGCCCCCTCCCTTCACCACTGTGCAAACGCACCCCGTGGCACGTTTTAGGTTGGGGATAAAGTCCCCTTGAATCCTGAGGGTCCCTGGGGTCCAACTAGCCCACAGGTACCTCCAGTAAGCGCCACAGAGCTGCGTTGCACAGAGGTGTAAAAGGGGCGTGGCCTGGACCACCTCTCTGCAACGCAGGCCTGTGACGCTTACTGGAGATACCTGGTGGGCTAGTTGGCCCCCAGGGGCCCTCAGGATTGAAGGGGACTTAATTCCCCAACTTAAAACGCGCCACAGGGCGTGTTTGCACACATGTCACCTCAGGCCCCGCCCTCTCCCTTCAACACTGTGCAAACACGTCCCATGGCGCATTTTAAGTTTGGGGATTAAGTCCCCTTGAATCCTGAGGGTCCCTGGGGTCCAACTAGCCCACCAGGTACCTCCAGTAAGCCCCTCAGAGTTGCGTTGCAGAGTGGTGTAAAAAGGGGCGTGGTCTCTGAACACCTCTCTGCAACGCAGCTCCCTGGCGCATTTTGGAGGTTCCTGGTGGGCTAGTTGGCCCCCAGGGACCCCCAGTATTCAAGGGGAATTAGT
The DNA here is from genome assembly GCA_963921515.1 of Calotriton arnoldi. Lineage (NCBI taxonomy): Eukaryota > Metazoa > Chordata > Amphibia > Caudata > Salamandridae > Calotriton > Calotriton arnoldi. The sequence continues at coordinate 218,177 of CAWUFW010013783.1, read as the reverse complement.
TCCCCATCTTACAACGCGCCAGGGGGTGCGTTTGCAGAGTGCTGCAGGGAGGGGTGGGGCCTCCGGCGCGATGCCGTTCTTTTTAAAAACTAAATTTTTTAAGAAGGGGGGATGTGTGGCCCCCCTTCCTTTCCTATTTTATTGGCCCTGGGGACCCCATCCCCCAGGGCCTGACCCCTATTTTTTTTTTATTTAAAAAATTTGGAAGGGGGCCGCGTGGCCCCCCTCCCGAGGCCATATTCGGCCCCGGGGACCCCATCCCCTCGGTCATGGCCAGTTTTTTTTTTTAATTAAATTATTGGAGGTGGCTGCGTGGCCCCCCTCCTCAGGCAATTTATGGCCCCGGGGACTCCATCCCCCATGGCCGGCCTTTCTGTGTATTTAAAAAAAATAAAATAATAATAATGGGGGAGGGGGGCCGCGTGGCACCCTCCCGGGCCACTTCTGGCCCCGGGGACCCCATCCCGCGGGGCTGGCCCTGTCCGTTGGGGACTGTGGGGGGGTCCCCAATCCCCACACGGTCCCGCCAGCTCCCCGCCTCCTGCGGGAGCCGGCATTGCTTTTCCACATGGGGAGCTGCTGACATGCAGCTCCCCGTGTGGAAAAGCAATCTGCTTTGCTTCATTGAAGCGAGAGCAGGTTTCCCTGCTCTCGCTTCAATGAAGCAAGCAGTTTGCAATGACAGGGCGGGAGCCGCGAGGCTCCCATCCTGTCATTGCAAACAGCAGTATCCCGGGGGTGGGCACCCCGGGACACTGCAGGAGCCAGCCCTGGGGGTGGCGGTCCCCAGGGCCATCAAGGGCTTCCAGGAGGGGGCCGCGCGGCCCCCTCCCACCTATTGCACAGCCCCGGGGAGGTAGTGGTCCCCGGGGCTCGGGGGTCTGTAACGGACCCCCAAATTTGCTCGAGCCCCCCCACACAGGAAGTTTAAAAAAAAAAAAAAACAAGCTCCGGGGGTGGCAGTCCCCGGGGCTGAAGGGGGGCCATGTGCCCCCCGCAAATATATAAAGAAAGCCCCGGGGGTGGCAGTCCCCGGGGCTTGGGGGGCCATGGAGGCCCCCCACCCATTTAAAAAACAAGCCCCGGGGGTGGCAGTCCCCGGGGCTGCAGGGGGGCCATGAGCCCCCCGCAAAAATTTTAGAAAAGCCCCGGGAGGTGGCGGTCCCCGGGGCTGCGGGGGCCTCCCTGGACCCCCGCTATTAAATTTACGCATGCCCCCGGGACTTGGCCCACCCGGGGGCTAAATATAAACGTAGCGCGGGAGTCCGCGCTTCGTTTTTTTTTTTCGCGCGCATTTTGCAGAATTTTTTTATTAAAAAAATGCTTTTTTGGGTCCTGGGGGTCCTTGTGGGACCCCCTGAGCAGGCCTAGGGGGTCAGGGTGTTTCTACCCTGCCCCCTTTTCTTGTTTTGCGTGTTTCTTTTTCTCTTTTCTTGTGCCTCGGTTCTACCGAGGCACAAGATGGCTGCCAACACTTCCTGGTTTGGAGTGTTGACAGCCAATTATAATGCAGCTCGTGATCGGGAAGGTCCGCGGATCCTCCGTGCCTCTAAATATCGAAACATTTATTTTTGATTTTCTCAGCAACTACTGAATGGATTTACACCATTTTTAAAAGGTTGCTTTCTGAGCCAAGCAGTACCTTTTTGCCAAATTTGGGGTAAATCCGTTCAGTAGTTTCGGCTGTAGCCTTGCATAAAGTTTCCTATGGGAAATTGATTTTTTTACTCTTATTTTTTTATTTTCTCTGCAACTACTGAACGGATTTACACCATTTAAAAAAAAGGGCGCTTTCTGAACCAAGCACTACCCTTTTGCCAAATTTGGTATAATTCCGTTCAGCAGTTCGGGCTGTAGCCGTGTCTAAAATTTCCTATGGGAATTAACATGGAGAAAACACGTTTTGGGACCCCCCTTTTTCTCGGCCCCCGCTTGCCGAATCACCCAGAAACTTTCAAGATAGGAGCGGACTGGAGCGAGCCATAAGTTTTGAAAATTTCGCGAAGATTCGTCAACCGGCGCCAAAGTTATTGGGAAAAGAATGTTACAAATTTCCTATGGATAATAGGTCCTAACTATAACTATCTACTGGCGACCGCCAGTAGATAATATATATATATATATATATATATATATATATATATATATATATATATATATATATATATATATTCACTGAAAAAACCATAGGTTTTAGGGAAAGTTATAGTTAGTTGGACATTTTACTCGTACAAAACCAGAGAAATTCACCCGTTATAGTTAGTTCAGCTAACTATAACTCACGCCCCCGCAATGCACTGCTGATGACGTCACATATTACATCACTCATGACTTGGTCAGTGACATCACTGATGACATCACTGATGACATCATCCATGTGATAATTTCATGCATCTTCTCTCACCCTAATATAACTTTTGATACACCCACTCTAAATTAGAGACTGCCATTCTCAAAATCATAGATACTCCAACACCAATAACTACATACCCACTCACTGATTCTTAGGTCTACACAGACATCCACTCACTCACCCATACAGTCACTCATACTTACCATCACTCAGTACAGGACTATCATATGCACTCATACACCTATATAGACACTCACACACTGCCACTCATCCATAGAGGTACTCACACACCTAGTCAGTCACGCAAATAATTAATCACACTCCCATTTACTCACCTAAACAGTTATACACACACCAGCTCACTTACTCATACAAATACTAGCACATTCTTACTCTCTTATACAATCACTGATACAAGCACACACTCATCCATACAGCCACTCTCACAATCACACACTCTCACTTATAGCCATTTATATACTCTAACACACATATATACTGCCTTTCACATATGTAGTTACTCACACATGTACCACTGAGAAATACATTCACTCACTAACACACCCATATACACACTCACCCACTCATACAGTCCATCACAGATGCACTCTTGAAACCATGCACCCAGTGAATCACCCACTCACACATCTATGCACAGAGTTATACACACCCCACCCACACAAACACTCAGGCACCCATACAGATACTCAGACAACCAATCAATAACTCATATAGACACTCATGTAGCTAGTCACAAACCCATGCAGCCGCTTACACATCAACAGACAGACGGATACAGACATTCATATAGTTTAGTCACTAACCCATGCATTCAGTAAGATACGTTTAATCACTCACTTATAGAGTCAGTCACGCACCTACTAAATCATCTATTCAGACACTTATACACCCACTCATTCTTCAATACGCCTTTCCCAATTTTATTAAACATATTTAAACTTTACAGAAACACACAGTCACTGGATGATGTCATCAGTGATGTCATCAGTGATGTCATTTGAGATGTCATCAGTGATGTCATCAGTGATGTCACTGACCATGTCATGAGTGATGTAATATGTGACGTCATCAGCAGTGCATTGTGGGGCGCGAGTTATAGTTAGCTGAACTAACTATAACGGGGGAATTTCTCTGGTTTTGTACTAGTGAAATGTCTAACTAACTATAACTTTCCCTAAAACCTATGGTTTTTTCAGTGAATTTCTAAGGTTTTTTAAATGCTAATTTCTAACTATAACGTGCCTGAAACCTATTTTTTTTTCAGTGAATTTCAAAGGTTTTTTAAATGCTAATTTCTAACTATAACGTGGCTGAAACCTATGGTTTTTTCAGTGAATTTCTAAGGTTTTTTCAATCCTGATTTCTAAATATAACGTCCCTGAAACCTATGTTTTTTTCAGTGAATATATATATATTATTATGCACTTGCATGCATTCTGTAAGCACTGTGGCGCAAGGGTCTTAATCGCTCTGCCCCGTTACCTTGCTTCACCCTGTGAGATGTGTCCTCTACTTGTCCCTCCTCTGCCAGCTCTCTCAGTGCCATACCACCCTCTCTTCTTACCCTGTCTGTGCCTCCTTTTATGGCTATGTCCCCTTTACCCTGCCATTCTCTGTGCCCCATATTCCTCTGCACACCCCCCTCACTGTGGCCCCGTTGGACTGTATCTCCTGTCCGTTTCCATTTGGTCCTCTTTAATCTCTCTGTCCTGGGCTCCCTAACTCTCTTCCTGTGCCCCTTTTCCCTCTCTCCCCCTGCACTGGTACATTGTTCCCTGTGCCCCATTTGCCCTATATCCTTAACTTTCCTCATCCTCTCCATTTGTCCCCTTCAATGCCTATGCCCACTTAGCCCACTCTCTTTCTCTGTCCCCAGTCTTTCTGTCTGCCCCTTTGTCTGCCTAACCTGTGCCATCTTAGCCCTGTCTCCCTCTCTATCCTTACCATCTCTCTGGTCCTTTGGCCTCTCTTTCAATATTCCCGTGCCATCTCCCTGTGACCACTTGCCACCTTCCTGGGCCCCTTCACCAGGTAGCCCCTGGCCGGGGCTCTTCCATTGCTCCTTTATTGTGGCCCCTTTGCCCATAGCCCCTGCACTCTCTTTGTGCCCCTTCAGCTGGCTGTGTTTCCTTGCCCTCTTGTTCTCTTAGGCTCCGTTCCATCTCCTTGTGTTCCCTATGTTTCTTGGGCCTAGTTGCCCTGTATCTCCCTTTTCCCTATACCCCCCACGCCCCCCTTAGCTCTTAGGCCCCTCACCCTTTCTCTCTTCCTCTTTGTTCTTGTCTATGCTCCTGATGCTGGCTGCGCCTTCTTTATCTTGTCTCATTCTTAGTCTCTACGTTCTGTCCCTGTGCCTCATTTGGCCTATCTGTCCCTTGTTTTCCCCAGACGCCTTTCTCTCTCCCCCTCCCCCCACGTCTCTCGTATGCCCCCTGGCCTCTTTCTATGCCCCTTGCTCTCTTCTCAATGCTCTGTTGCTGTCTGTGCTTCTTTTACCCTCTCTCGCTCCCTTAGCATTCACGTTTCTCCCTGCGCCCACTTTGCCCTCTTTCAATGCCCCTTCCCTATGCCTTTTGCCCTCTCCTTGTGCCACCTTTGCCCCATCTCTCCCAATGACTCTTAAACCCCCCACCCACTAGTGCCCCTCTCTTTGTCCCCTCTGTTCTCTGACTTAGTCACTTTCCCCTCTCACGGTGCCTGTTCTGCCCCATCAACGCATCGCTAGTAAGCGCAATATAAAATGCAACCGCACTGTGCCTGCCCTTTCTTTCCCCGGGCCCCTCGCCCTCTCTGTGTGCCTCCTTTACCTTCCTCCTACCACTTTGGGCCCTCTCTCCCTGGGCCCCTCCTCTTCCTGCACCTCCTTTCTCCATCTCTCCACGGGCCCTAACCCTCTCCCCGCGCCTCCTCTACGTCTTCTCTCCCGGGCCCCTCAGACTCTCACTGAGCCTCCTTTGTCCTTTCTCTCTCTGGGTCCCTCACCCTCTGTCTGTGCCTCCTTTGCCCCATCTCTCTCCGGGCCCCTCACCCGCTTCCTGCGTCTCATTTTTCCCTTATCTCTCCAGGTCCCTCAGCCTCTCCATGCGCCTCCTTTGCTCCTTCTCCCTCCGTGCCTCTTTTCTCCTTCTCTCCCCGGGCCCTCACTCTGCCTCCTCTGCCCCATCTCTCTCCGGGCCCCTCAGCCTCTCCCTGCGCCTCCTCTGCCCATTCTCTCTCCGGGCTCCTCACACTCTGTCTGTACCTCCTTTGCCCCATCTCTCTCCGGGCCCCTCACCCACTTCCTGCGTCTCATTTTTCCCTTCTCTCTCCGGGTCCCTCAGCCTCTCCATGTGCCTCCTTTGCTCCTTCTCCCTCTGCACCTCCCTTTCCCCTTCTATCCTCGGGCCTCTCACCCTGTGTCTCCTTTGCCCCTTCTCTCTTCGCTCGTGCCTCTTTTCTCCTTCTCTCCCCGGGCCCTCGCTCTGCCTCCTCTGCCCCTTCTCTCCTCGGGCCCCTCAGCCTCTGCCTGCGCCTCCTCTGCCCATTTTCTCTCCGGGCCCCTCACCCTCTGTCTGTACCTCCTTTGCCCCTTCTCTCCCCGGGCCTCTCAGCCTCCCCCCTCCTGACCTCGGCTCATACTGACTGACGCCCACAGTGGGCTGCTGTCCGGGCTCCGTGCCAGCACCTCACACAGCTCCCGACCCACGGAGGTAGGAAGAGCGATCAGCGGCCAGGGCGAGCAGTACGCATGACAGAGGCTCGGACCAAGCCAGCCCCGACCCCGCTCCAGGCAGCCTGGCACAGGGGAGGCACTCCACTAGGAGCGCATGAAAGGAAAAAGCATTGCATGTGGGCTGGGCACACGCGCCATGGACATTTCTTTAGGATCACTACATAACACAGTGAGGACCCTGCGCCTAGAGCTTGTGAATGAATGCACTCGCCATATCGATTGTGCACACCATGGGCATTTTCCTAGGGCCACTACATTGTGCAGTGGGCTTTGAACCCAGAGTACATTCATTGTAATGAGGCTCTGCGCTTTGAGCATGTTGCACATGGATTGTGCCACAGTCACTTTATGGCACACTGGAGACACTGCACCGGGACCACATCTCTCTGTACCCTGTGCATGTGGTTGGTCGGGACATAGGGTATCACTACAAATTGTGGTCACCACACTTAGACCCTGATTACAAGGGCATTTTGTTAATTTCATTTCCGACCCAGACGGATGTTTGCACCTGAAGCGGGAAACCAAGTAGTATTTGCCCAGATATTAATTAGATACACATGGGATATTTGCCCACGTACAAATTACGTTCTCACGTGTTTTTGGCAGGAAATACCTGGAGACACATTTTTATTAAGAAATAATATGGATTTGCGATATGCATAGGCTGCAATGCGTTCTCCCGCTCGAATGTATTCCATATTACATTAAGATCATCGTCAGGTTTTACCCATCGTCCCTTTGCAGGCAGAGGGCACAGAGAGCTCAATAGTGAACATGGGCGGACAGCACAAGTGCAGCAAGTAAGTGCCCTATTTGGCATCATGTTTTAGGTGCAATCAGCAGTGTGCACCAAAAGTGAATCTACCAAAAAAACACCTTTCCCGCCTTCACCCCAACTAACCGCTCTCTAGTCGGCCATCTGTTTCCTTTGTTTATTGTCTCTGGGTGTTTTCTGCCCGTCAGGTGCTGTCCTGCACTTTACCTGTGTTGTTACCACAGCGCACTTTACATTTTAGCACTAAAAGACCACACGTAGGTGTGTAGTGGCATCAGGGTTTTAGAGTGCCCAGCAGTAGGTAATACATGGATTACTAGCGCACTGCACATTAAACACCGCAAGGTCAGGGTGATTGCTCTCTGGGTTATCACGGGATGCCGGTCTCGGCCACCGCTTTCCGTACCTTTGCGGGCCTCGATCGGTCTTGATGCGTTCTTTCAGGTCACTCTATTGCTCCCGGGCTTCCCATCTCAGGCGCCGAAGTGTCCCGGTCCCGGCTTGCTTCCGCCGCCACTCAGCCCAAGTTCAGTCCGTTCTCGGGTCCGGAGCCCTCAGTTGCGCTGCTGCGTCACTCCTGCCAGCAGCTCCTCGGATGTTTAATGCCCAGATTCTTCCTACGACATTTGATTCCTTATTATCCCGTGTGCGAGGCACAAGATGGCTGTGTGCCCCCCCGGCAACTCTTAAATCTTGCCCCGGGGACGTGGCGGTCCCCGGGGCAGTGTGGGGGGGATTGGGGCCCCCCTCACACATTTTTTCCACTGCCCCAGGGACCTGGCCCACCCGGAGGCTTCAATACAACGAAGCGCGGGAGCCCGCGCTTCGTTTTTTTATTATTTTCTCTGCCGGATTTGCGCACCCAGCGCAAATTCGGCCAATTTGGTTTTTAAAAAAATGCTTTTTTGGGCCCTGGGGTCCTTGTGGGACCCCCTGAGCAGGCCTAGGGGGTCAGGGTGTTTCTACCCTGCCCCCTTTTCTTGTTTTTTGCGTTTCTTTTTCTCTTTTCTTGTGACTCGGTTCTACCGAGTCACAAGATGGCTGCCAACACTTCCTGGTTTGGAGTGTTGACAGCCAATTAGAATAAAGCTCGTGGTCGGGAGGGTCCGCGGATCCTCCGTGCCTCTAAATATCGAAACCTTTATTTTTTGATTTTCTCAGCAACTACTGAACGGATTTACACCATTTTAAAAAAAAGGGCGCTTTCTGAACCAAGCACTACCTTTTTGCCAACTTTGGTGTAATTCCGTTCAGCAGTTCGAGCTGTAGCCGTGTCAAAAGTTTCCTATGGAAAATTCATTTTCCGACCTCTTATTTTTTAAATTTCTCAGGAACTACTGAACGGATTTACACCATTTAACAAAAAGAGTTCTGTCTGAAACAAGGGCTACCTTTTTGCCAAATTTGGTGTAATTCCGTTCAGCAGTTCGGGCTGTAGCCGTGTCTAAAGTTTCCTATGGAAAATAACATGGAAAAAACACGTTTTGGGACCACCTTTTTTTCTCGGCCCCCACTTGGCGAATCACCCCGAAACTTTCCAGACAGGAGCTGACCGGAGCGCCCCACGAGTTTTGAAAATTTCGCGAAGATTCATCATCCGGCGCCAAAGTTATTGGGAAAAGAAAAAACGCTTTTCCTATGGAAACTAGGTCCTAACTATAACTATCTACTGGCGACTGCCAGTAGATAATATATATATATATATATATATATATATATATATATATATATATATATATATATTCACTGAAAAAACCATAGGTTTTAGGAAAGTTATAGTTAGTTGGACATTGCACTCGTACAAAACCCATGAAATTCCCCGTTATAGTTAGATCAGCTAACTATAACTCGCGCCCCTTAATGCACTGCTGATGACGTCACATATTACATCACTCATGACATGGTCAGTGACATCACTGATGACATCATCCAGTGACTGTGTGTTTCTGTAAAGTTTAAATATGTTTAATATATATAGGGAAAGCCGTATTGAAGAATGAGTGGGTGTATAAGTGTCGGAATGGATGATTTAGTAGGTGCGTGACTAACTCTATAAGTGAGTGATTAAACGTATCTTACTGAATGCATGGGTTAGTGACTAAACTGAGTGAATGTCTGTATCCGTCTGTCTGTTGCTGTGTAAGTGGCTGCATGGGTTTGTGAATAGCTACATGAGTGTCTATATGAGTTATTGATTGGTTGTCTGAGTATCTGTATGGGTGCCTGAGTGTTTGTGTGGGTGGGGTGTGTGTGACTCTGTGCATAGATGTGTGAGTGGGTGATTCACTGGGTGCATGGTATCAAGAATACATCTGTGATGGACTGTATGGGTGGGTGAGTGTGTGTATGGATGTGTTAGTGATTGAATGTATATCTCAGTGGTACATGTGTGAGTAACTACATATGTGAAAGGCAGTATATATGTATGTTGGAGTATATAAATGGCTATAAGTGAGAGTGTGTGATTGTGAGAGTGGCTGTATGGATGAGTGTGTACTTGTATCAGTGATTGTATAAGAGCGTAAGAATGTGCTAGTGTTTGTATGAGTAAGTGAGCTGCTGTGTGTATAACTGTATAGGTGAGTAAATGGCAGTGTGATTAATTATTTGCATGACTGACTAGGTGTGTTAGTACCTCTATGGATGAGTGGTGGTGTGTGAGTGTCTATGTAGGTGTATGAGTGCATATGATAGTCCTGTACTGAGTGACCGTAAGTATGAGTGACTGGATGTGTGTGTAGACCTAAGAATCAGTGAGTGGGTATGTAGTTATTGGTGTTGGAGTGTCTATGGTTTTGCGAATGGCAGTCTCTAATTTAGAGTGGGTGTATCAAAGGTTATATTAGGGTGTGAGTAGGTTCATCAGATTATCACGTGGATGATGTCATCCGTGATGTCATTTGAGATGTCATCAGTGATGTCATCAGTGATGTCACTGACCATGTCATGAGTGATGTAATATGTGACGTCATCAGCAGTGCATTGCGGGGGCCCGAGTTATAGTTAGCTGAACTAACTATAACGGGGGAATTTCATGGGTTTTGTACGAGTGCAATGTCCAACTAACTATAACTTTCCCTAAAACCTATGGTTTTTTCAGTGAATTTCAAAGGTTTTTTAAATGCTAATTTCTAACTATAACGTGTCTGAAACCTATGGTTTTTTCAGTGAATTTCAAAGGTTTTTTAAATGCTAATTTCTAACTATAACGTGCCTGAAACCTCTGGCTTTTTAAGTGAATTTCCAAGGTTTTTTAAATGCTAGTTTTCTAACTATGCCTACAGAGGTAGGACATGTGAAGAAAGAAGAAAAAACGCACAGAAAGAAGCAAAAGAAATGCAGAAAGAAGCAACAGAAGTCCACAAAGATGAAGAAAAGTGCAGGAAGAAGCAAAAGATGTGCAGAAAGAACCAACAGAGGAGCAGAAAGAGGCCTTGTTGCAAAATCTTCCTGTGCCCACAACTTTTTCAGACGGGTACTGGTGGTAACTGACTTTGACTAACCGGAGTCAGTGCTATGCTAAAAGACACTTAGAATACAGTTAAAACACCTACATACACTAGGGAACACTATGCGTTGGGGTACCCCTGTGATTAGCATGACCTCCTCTGTAAGTCCCTAGTACATAATAGGGCAGGGGGATTAAAACTACCTCTTAAATTGTGCTACGGGGCGCGTTTGCACAGTGGTGAAGGGAGGGGGGGCCTGAGGTGACATGTGTGCAAACGCGCCCTGTGGCGCGTTTTAAGTTGCGGTATTAAGTCCCCTTGAATCTTGAGGGTCCCTGGGGCCCAACTAGCCCACCAGGTACCTACAGTTAGCACCACAGAGCTGAGTTGCAGAGAGGCGTTCCGAGGCCACTCACCTTTTTTCACCTCTCTGCAACGCAACTCTGTTGTGCTTACTGAAGGTACCTGGTGGGCTAGTTGGCCCCCAGGGTCCCTCAGGATTCAAGGGGAAATAATTCCCCAACTTAAAACGCGCCACAGAGCGTGATTGCACACATGTCACCTGAGGCCCCGCCCCCTCCCTTCACCACTGTGCAAACGCGCCCTGTGGCGCGATTTAAGTTGGGGTATTAGGTCACCTTGAATCCTGAGGGTCCCTGGGGCCCAACTGGCCCACCAGGTACTTCCAGTAAGCGCCACAGGCCTGCGTTGCAGAGAGGTGGTCAGAGGCCATGCCCCTTTTTACACCTCTCTGCAACGCAGCTCTGTGGCGCTTAATGGAGATAGCTGGTGGGCTAGTTGCACCTCTGGGACCCTCAGGATTCAAGGGGAGTTAATCCCCCAACTTAAAACGCGCCACAGGGCGTGTTTGCACAAATGTCACCTCAGGCCCCACCCCCTCCCTTCACCACTGTGCAAACGTGCTCCCTGGCACGTTTTAAGTTGGGGGATTAACTCCCCTTGAATCCAGAGAGTCCCTGGGGTGCAACTAGCCCACCAGCTACCTCTATTAAGCGCCACAGAGCTGCGTTGCAGAGAGTTGTAAAAAGGGGCGTGGCCTCAGAACACCTCCCTGCAACGCAGCCCCCTGGCACATACTGGAGGTTCCTGGTGGGCTAGTTAGCCCCCAGGGACCCCAGTATTCAAGGGGAATTCGTTCCCCATCTGCAAATGCGCCAGGGGGTGCATTTACAGAGTGCTGCAAGAAGGGGGTGTGGCCTCCGGCGCGATGCCGGTCTTTTTTTTTTTTTTTTTAAGAAGGTGAGCTGTGTGGCCCCCCTTATTTTTCTAATTTATTGGCCCTGGGGACCCCATCCCCCAGGGCCTGCCCCCTAATATTTTTTTTTTTTTAATTTGGAAGTGGGCCGCATGGCCCCCCCCGGAGGCCTTATTCGGCCCCGGGGACCCCATCCCCCAGGGCATGGCCTTTTTTTTTTTTTTAAATGTTTTGGAGGGGGGCTGCGTTGCCCCCCTCCTCAGGCCACTTATGGCCCCGGGGACCCCATCCCCCGGGGCTGGCCTTTTTTTTTTTTATTATTTAATTTTTGGGGAAGGGGGCCGTGCGGCCCCCCTCCCGGGCCACTTGTAGCCCCGGGGACCCAATCCCCCGGGGCTGGCCCTACTCCGTTGGGGACCGTGGGGGTCCCCAATCCCCCACGGTCCCGCCGGCTCCCCGCGTCCCTCGGGAGCCGGCATTGCTTTCCACACGGGGAGCTGCTAAGATGCAGCTCCCCGTGTGGAAAGCAATCGTCTTTGGTTTTGGAAGAGAGAGCAGGTTTCCTGCTCTCTCTTCCAAAACCAAAGCAGTTTGTTATGGCAGGGCGGGAGCCGCGAGGCTCCCGCCCTGCCATAGCAAACTACAGTGTCCCGGGGGTGAGCACCCGGGACACTGCAGGAGCCGGCCCTGGGGGTGGCAGTCCCCAGGGCCATCACTGGCTCCAGGAGGGGGCCGCGCGGCCCCCCTCCCATCCAATGCACAGCCCCGGGGTAGTGGTGGTCCCCGGGGCTCGGGGGTCCTTAACGGACCCCCTAATTTACATGTTAGTGCCGTGGGGAGGTGGCGGTCCCCGGGGCATGTGGGGGGGCTCGAGCCCCCCACACTGGTACATTTATTTTTAAAAAAAGAAGCCCTGGGGGTGGCGGTCCCCGGGGCTGCGGGAGGGCCGAGTGCCCTCCCGCACCATTGTTAATTGAAAGCCCCGGGGTGGCGGTCCCTGGGGCTTTGGGGGGCCTTAGAGGCCCCCCATACAATTATTTAATTAACCCCCGCATGCCCCCGGGACTTGGCCCACCCGGGGGCCAAATAACAACGAAGCGCTGGAGCCCCTGGAGCAGGCCTAGGGGTCAGGGTGTTTCTACCCTGCCCCTTTTGCGTTTTGCACATTAGTTTTTCTTTTCTTGTGCCTCGGTTCTACCGAGGCACAAGATGGCTGCCAACACTTCCTGGTTTGGAGTGTTGACAGCCAATTAGCATACAGCTCGTGATCGGGAGAGTGCGCGGATCCTACGCGGCCATAGATATACATGTGATTTTACTTTTGATTTTCTCAGGAACTACTGAACGGATTTACACCATTTAACCAAAAGGCACGACTCTGAACCAAGGGCTACCTTTTTGCCAAATTTGGTGTAATTCCGTTCAGCAGTTCGGGCTGTAGCTGCGATGAAAGGTTCCTATGGAAAATTGCATGGGGAAAACACGTTTTGGGACCCCCCTTTTTTCTCAGCCCCCACTTGACGAATCACCCCGAGACTTTCAGGATAGGAGCGGACCGGAGCGCCCCACGAGTTTTGAAAATTACACGAAGATTCGTCAACCGGCGCCAAATTTATTGGGAATAGAATGTTGCGGATTTCCTATGGAAAATAGGTCCTAACTATAACTATCTACTGGCGACCGCCAGTAGATAATATATATATATATATATTGCTTTTATGGTTTCCATTGAAGAAATCAAATAAAGCTTATTGTATTGTAATGCAGTGTGTGACCAGCATTGGATTGCGTGATAATTCATCTTATCTTACTTTAAGATTTCATGAAGAAGGTCTATTCTCTTCCCAAGTCACAAAAATGGAGACCGTTCAAACCTTGAAAACTACCGGCTAATCGCCTTTCTAGACTTGGAAGTAAAAGCTTATGCATGCATCCTATTAGAAGAGCTGGAAGCTTGAGCAACAGAAAAAAACATCCTTCCATACTTCCATTCTGGCTTTAGGCCAGAAAGTTCCACAATGGATAATGTTATAGCACTAGCATACTTGTCGCATCGAGCCACAAGGAAAAAACAACCGCCCTTGTTCTGCTGCTTCGTCGAACAGTGCTGCATTTGACAGGCTGGATTGCAGTAAGCCGTGGGAAAAATATATATCATGGGAGTCTTCCCCTGCTCCTCAAAGCTATAATATCTTTATACCAGGGGACACGGGTCTGAATTAAAGCAGGCCCCACTACAGCAACTTCAAAAGTCCTTACCAACAATGGACTCAAACAGGGCCTCAAGTTGGCCCCTCCCTTTTCAATCTTTACCCGGTCGACCTGGGCAAAGCAACAAAAGTCACTAGCCTTGTTACACCTAGGATAGGAAGGCTGTGCCTTCCTATTCTACAGTATGCAAATGATATTGTGAGCATGGATCACATTAAAACAGGTCTACAGAGAGCCCTTGATGCACTTCACCGGTTCAACAAGGCCAACAAGCTTCAGGAGAACCAGGGAAAGAGCAAAAGTATCATCTTTAGAAAATACCTCCACAAGAAACAATCACACTTGCAGCTTGGGGACCTACAAATAACAATGGCTGTAAGCTATTACTATCTAAGGGTCCCGTTCACCGAAGGGGCCAAACTTACAGCCCATATAAGGCATCTCAAAACCAAGAGCACAGGAGTCACTCATAGTCTGACATGCCTCAACAGTCGCCTGCAAGGCCCAAATGCTGAACCAATGTTAAAAGTTCATACGAGCAAAACTGATTCCAGCTACTCCGGCCATCTAGCCTTTCCTGGCACACTGGAAATGCAATTAAAGTACACCCAAATTTCAGCATGCATAAAAATCTTGTATGTACCTCCACAAGCCAGAAGAGCGAGGCTGAGATTGAAACTAAGCCTCGGGAAAATGGACCTCGAATGCCAAGGGGACCTAATAAAATACTACATTAGGACCATGCGGGCCCCCAAGAACACACTCAAAGCAGAACTCAAAATAATCTTTTAGCCAGGGGGCTCCCCATGACAAGAATATCTAGCTGAGACAATTAACAACAGTGAACATGCAGGTCAAGAAAATGTCTTTTGAAATGGACACAGAGTGGCATATTTACGAGCTGCTTGTGCCGTTGTAGCATCACTTTTTGCGGCGCAGATTACAAAATCATGTCTATGAGGACAAGAAAAGCCACTATGCATGGCTTTGAATGAGCTCATAGATATGGAGTAAGGCAAGGCAGTGCAAATCTCTGCATTGCTGTACTCTACGCTAGGGAGTTCCATAGGCATTGCAGTGGGTTTTTCCATAGAACACACATGGTTTTTGACACTATCCCAGATTTACGAGACCATGTAAACCTGGGAAAGCGTCAAAAACTTACGCCTCCCAAGGTGAGGCATAACAAGGAGAAATACCTTTATTTCTTGCCTCTTTTTTCCCCTTTCTATGTCTGGAAACATGATTTGCACCATCAGGTCCTGCATTTTGACTGACTATGACTGCTGCATTATCTGGAACCACAGCCCTGTGGATGTACCTTGCGTCAAAAGGATTAAAGAGTGGACTCCCTGCAAGCTACAGGTTAACACAGCTCACATGGACATCACCATCAAAAAAACCCTGCCTGGAGTGCATCCAGTGGATTTGTAAGGGTTTTGTCCAGGTAGACTGTGGGAATTGTGGTCTCAACCTTTCAAGGACCATCTTGGAGCTTCCAGACCCTTGGATTGTGTTTTTTTTGGACAATTTGAACCCTCAAGAGGAACTTCAGGAAGAAGTTCCAGAGCTTTGGAACAACTTTGTAAAAACGCTCCATAATGGGACTGACTCAAACCCAAGAGCCAAGTCAGCCACCTTCAACCGCTAGCCGGCTGACCTGCAGGGTTTGCCCTGCTGAAAAGCTCCAGAGGTACACAAAGAGAATGGTCACAGTGGAGTTCAATTGCAAACCAACTTGGAAGACATAAATTCTTGCATACATAAAAATAATTTAGACATCACAAAATAAGTCAATAAGTACTTATGATTTAATTTGCATCACAAACTAATGAATAAATCAAACAAATAATGATTGTATGAATCAAAGGATCATAAAATGTGGTGCTCAGAAGAAAAAGGGGAAGGGGAGGGGGTGAGTGTTTAGGAAGGGTTGTGTTATGGTGTAGAGGAAGGGGAAGGACGGTGTTTTACATACATCCAAGGATTGTAGAACCTATCCCGCCAGTTACTTGGCAAATGCATATAGAGAAAAACATAACATAATAAGTACAGATACACAAATCTCTGTCACCTATGTTTGATACACAATAAAATATGTTGACGTTTTGACCCCTGTAATCATAAAGGTGATTCCAGCCTTATTGGGGGGTCTTCATCAGGACCTTGGGGACTCGTGACGAGGGTGGGGGATGGAAGCACCTGGAATTAATTTAAGCAAGCATTAATTGAGTGATGTGGATGAAAAGGGAAAGCACGGCAAGAAGACCGAAAAGCAAAGCCTGGACGTCTCACCAACTCAACGAGGGAGCAAGAGGATGGCAGATAAGTGTTCAAAGGCAGGAGAAGTGTGCGTGGCCTGGCGGGGTCCGTGATGGAACACGAAGCGCGTTTCCTTTGCGGATCCCTCCCTTTATACAGCTCCGACGCCGCCTTCCCCAGCTGACAGGAGTCGGCGGGTGGGACATTCTTTGCAGTCGGCAGGCGGGGCTACGAGCGCTGCTACGGGCAGTGCTGACTGGAAAGCCTGACAGCATACCGCCCTCAAGACCCCTCCTCGAACAGGTTTGTTCTTGGAATAGTGGCGGTGAAACAACCACACCAAGCGGGGAACATGCAACTGTGAAGCAGGTTCCCATGAATGTTCATCAGGCCCGTAACCCTTCCAGTGTATCAAATACTGCAATCAATACCATACTCAGCGCAAGTCCATGATATACACAACCTCAAACTCAGGTTCATCATCCACAAAAACAGGGGGAGGTTGAGCTGGAATAACAGTACCAGGGGCAACAGGCTTCAACAAAGACACATGGAAAACAGGATGGACATGCAAGGAGTCAGGCAGGTTGAGTTTCAAAGCAATGGGATTCACAACCTTAGAAATAGCATAGGGACCAATAAAGCGTGGCTTAAATTTGCTCGTCCCTTTAACCCTGATGTTTCTGGTGGATAACCAAACTTTGTCGCCCACTGCGTAATCTGGAGGCGGTCGACGATGGTGGTCAGCATCCTCCTTATACCTATTTTTTGCCTCCTCCAGGGTCTGTTTGGCCGTGACGTGGATCTTATGGAGAAGAGATACCAAGTCTAAAGCAGCAGGAGCAGTGGCAGATGCCTGAGGAGAAACAAAACAACAACAAGGGTGAAAACAATAGTTGCAAAAAAAAGTAGATACTCCTATGGAGGTATGCTCACCATTTTTATAGGCAAACTCCACAGTCCAAGAAAAAGTGTCCCAATTTCTGTCTACTTGTAATAGCTTGCACCTTAGGTATTGCTCTATACACTGGTTGACCCTTTATGTCTGACTGTCTGTTTGGGGGTGATGAGCAGAAGAGAGCCTTACGTCTATCTCCAGCAAGGTATTCAACCCTTTCCAAACTTTGGACACAAACTGAGGGTCTCTATCTGATATAAGGACAGAAGGGAGACCATGAAGGCGTACTACATGTTGGAGGAATATACAAGCAAGCACTTTAGCATCAGGCAAGTTTTTTAGAGGTATAAAATGGGACATTTTTGTTAGCATGTCAACAACCACAAATATAACAGTATGCCCTTGTTTAGTGGGGGGCAGTTCTACAATAAAGTCCACAGAAACAGAATGCCATGGTGTAGGAGGAGTGGGTATAGGGGTCAAGAGTCCTGCAGGGGCCTGGTGGGAGCTCTTGCTCTGTGCGCAGACGTAACAGTGCTGAACGTATGACTGGGTATCCTGATTCATGGATGGCCACCAGAAATGGCGTTTGAGTAAAGCAAAGGTTTTCTGGTGACCTGGGTGTCCTGCTAGCACATGTGTATGACACCAGTCCAGTGCTTGTAACTGTAGGTCTCTAGTGGGGAGAACTAAGCCCCCTGGAACATATACCAGATTGTTGGTTCTGATACCTTTGTGTTTAGTTTCTAAGCCTTTGGTCTCATCAGATTCATGTGTATGAAGCACTGTCTTCAAGAACGACTCCTCTGAAAAGGTACCTCCGAGAATACGATCAGGACTCAAAATGAGGGGTTGGTCTTGTATACCCTGATCCTCAGACAGATCATATCCAAATCGCCATGTTTGGTGCCCGGCTGGAATTGTATAACATAGTCAAAATTGCTGAAATAATGAGTCCATCGCAACTGCCTCATGGATAAAGCCCTAGCTGCCTTCATGAACTGTAGGTTTCTGAGATAACCGTGACTGTTTGTAAGTCCCCGTGTAAGTACTGACGGCATTCTTCAAATGCCCTTTGATCGCTAATAATTCCCTGTCTCCTACCGAATAGTTTATTTCAGTAGGGGTAAGCTTATGGGAATAGAAGGCTACTGGGTGTAGATGGCCTGTTTGTTTATCTCTTTGGGACAACACTCCTCCTATGGCCACTTGGGATACGTCTGCTTCTACTATGAAAGGTTGGCAAGTGTCAGGATGCTGTAGTATGGGGGCAGTGACAAAAGACTCTTTTAGGCAGGAAAAGGCTTCTTCAGCGGCTGGTGTCCAAGTGAAAGATATTCTTTTTTTCAATAGTTTAGTAATAGGAGCTGTCAGAGATGCAAATCCCTTTATAAACTGCCTATAAAAATTAGCGAAGCCGAGAAAACTCTGTACCTCCTTCACTGAACAGGGAGATGGCCATTGTATGATGGCTGCTACTTTTTGAGGATCCATGGTCACCCCTTTTTCTGATAACACAAAACCTAAAAAGCTGACTTCAGGAATGTGAAATTCACACTTATCTAATTTCTCTTAAAGGTTGTTATCTCTAAGGCGTGTTAATACACTCTTAACTTGTCCAATGTGTTCTTCTATAGATGAAGAATATCTTAGAATATCGTCTATGTAGACAATAGTGTTAATATCCAATGTCTCCCTTAGTACATCGTCAATAAAGAACTGGAAAGCGGCAGGGGCGTTACATAGCCCAAAAGGCATAACCAAATATTCATACAGCCAGAACTTAGGCAGTTTTCCATTCGACTCCCTCCCTGACTCTGACCAGATGGTAGGCACCCCTTAAATCAAGCTTGGTAAAAATAGTGGCCTGTTTTACTTGATCTAATAAGGATTGAATCAGAGGTAGAGGGTATCTGTTCATAGTTGTCACGCAATTAAGGTCTCAATTAAGGGCTCTGTATTCTATGCAGCACCGAAGACCCCCTTCTTTTTTAGGTATGAAAAAAAGGTGCGACGAAGCTGCAGATCGGGATGGTCGAATGAATTCTTTCTGTAACATGGCGTTAAGATAATCCCTCAAATACATGTTTTCCTTCTCAGTCAAAGCATGTATGCGACTGCATGGTAATTTTCAGTCCAGGCACCAGATCAATGCGGCAGTCATAAGGCCGATGGGGTGGTAAGACAGAGGCATTCTCTTAATTGAACACCTCTCTAAAGGAATCGTAGCAATCAGGTAATACACGCAAGCTGGAATCAGTGATTCCAGCTATGCGTTGTAATGGAGCGTGACTTTCTAGACAGTGTTTCTTGCAATACTCTGAGGTGAAAGTTAATGTATGATCTCTCCAGTTGAAATTAGGGTTATGTTTCATCAACCAAGGGAGTCCTACTATTGCCTGAAACTGAGGAGAAGAGATGACGTCAAATTGGATGGTTTCAGAATGTCTGTCATGTATTTGGAAGCCTAGGTCTATGGTGGAATGAGTGACAGGTCCAGATTTCATGTGACTCCCATATATAGTTTTAACAACTTCCACCGTCTATTTTGGTTCAACAGGGATATTAATTTTCTCAACCCATGCAGTATCTATGAAATTCCCGGTGGCACCTGAATCAAGCATGATTTGTACTTCAACACTTTCATGTCCCCAATTCAGCCGGGCTAAAAAGAAAGAATGGTGAATGGGGTGGGAGACAATTAGACCTGTCTTACCCGAGCAATTTGCCTCCACCATGCTCAGGCTGGTCAGTTTCCCGACTCTGTACATCATTTTGGTTTGATAGGGCAGTCTCTGAGGAAGTGTCTAGATTTACCACAGTATAAACATAAATTATCAGCCCGTCGTCTCTGCTGTTCTTCCTTACTCAGGGGTCCTGTAATACTGCCTATCTGCATAGGTTCCGGATCCTCAACATGTTTGTCTGACCCTGATTTATTTTCTCTAAAGGCAGAGAACCTGGTCTCATTACGTCCCTTTTCCCGTTTTCGTTCATGCACACGGTGATCTAATTTAACTACCAAATCAATTAAGGCATCACAAGACTCTGGGGGATCTACTACCTGGGCTAGCATGTCCTTCAACTCATCTTTCAAGCCTTTGTAAAAGAGAGCACTACGCTTGGTTTCAGGCCATCCAGCTTCAGCAACTAGCCTGTTAAAACAAGAAATATATGTCATAAGATCTTTTGACCCCTGCTTAAGGTTCAGAAGCTCAGTATCTACCGACTGCATTAAAGAATGCCTGTCGAACAGGCGTCGTAGCTCTTCCTTAAAAGCTACATAGTTATATAACAAGGGATCATTTCTGTCCACTAAAGGAATTGACCATGTAGCTGCTGTACCACCCAAATACGACAAGACAAAGGCTACTTTAGATTGCTCAGTGGGAAAGCAGGACGCCTTGCATGTAAAGAGCAGCTGACACTGGTTAATAAATGTTGCAAATTTAGCTGAGTCACCTAAAAATCTTTCTGGGGGTGCTAAAGGTATAGACAAGGGAGTGGAAATGTGGTATACAGGAGGCGTGCTACCAGACAGAGGAGAGTGTGATGCAAAAAAGGCATTATGGGCTCCAGGAACCGGATCAGGTGGTGGTGGAGTCCAGGAAGCCTGTTGTAGTGCATCTACTCTGAGAGCTAAAGCTTGGGTTTCTTTTTGTAGATTGCCTATCATATTTGCCACATCGGCTAATGTTATCTGATGTTCCTCCTTTACTCCCAGGCAGAAATATAAAACGTGGGTGTCGCGTTCTGTGGGGCTCACCTGGATTTTCTGCAGGGGCAAAATGTAGGAATTGATGCTAGGTCCCAGCTTCCCTCACCCACCTCCTTCGCTCAACAAGGTCAAAGCAAAAGAGGGAAGGTGGGGAAAAAGGGGAGACAAAAAAAGGAAAGGAGGAAGGGGTAGAATCCACTGGATCGTCCGTAGGGTATCACCAAGACGCCTAATGGGAAAAGGCACAAAGGTAAGTATGTTCCCTTTACTAACAGCTGGCTGTATATATGTGTCTAATACTATGATATTATACTTGCCGAATACGGTGTTCTTCCTACGCAGAGAATATTTGCAAATGGTGCGTAAAACACCCAAGGTATCTAGAAAATAAACATTCACTTATTGTATATTTGGACAGTGGAAGTTTAGCCACAAACAAAAGATAAAATATGAAACATACCAACCCAATCAGGAAAAGCCTTTGGAGATCAATAGACCCATAGGGAAAAAAGGTATATATTCCGCCTGTACATGGTAAAAACCCCAAAACTCATTTCCCATATCAGTAGAAAGATAAGAGTAAAAATAAGGCAAAAAGTGCCGGGTCCAATTAGGAAAATAATGTGAACTAGAAATGGTTTTCTGATACTGTCTCTTTTTATACTTCCTTTTAGTGAGAAGAGACTTAGGGCAATTAGGAGGGAGTGGAATACACAACCCTCAACAAACAAGGAACACAACCATTAGATAAGTATGGGAGTGAAAGAGAAAAGAAAGAACAAACTCCCCAAACGAAGAAACAATGATTCTTTAGAAGTCTTTCTCCTTCTCTGTTACAGAGTCAGACTGCAGGGCAACGAAGAGTTAAACTGAACAGCAAGAGATTACCAAAGGAAACAATGTTGCCAGCCGGAGACTCGAAAACACTTGAAGCCCCGGAAGAGCATCCAACAACCCGGAAAGGGAAAGCAGGGCAAGAAGACCGAAGAGCAAAGCCTGGACGTCTCACCAACTCAGCGAGGGAGCTTGAGGATGGCAGGTAAGTGTTCAAAGGCAGGAGAAGTATGCATGGCCTGGTGGGGTCCATGCTGGAACACGAAGCGCCTTTCCTTTGTGGACCCCTCCCTTTATACAGCTCTGACGCCGCCTTCCCCAGCTGACAGGAGTCGGCAGGCGGGTCATTCTTTGCAGTCGGCAGGCGGGGCTAGGAGCTGAAAAGCCCAACAACAGCACTTGAACTACCCACACAAGGGAGTCACTGTTTTTCTCCAGAGACTTGGGGGGATGCTGGCTTGTAGAAAATATGTGGCTGCCTGCAGATTCCAAGATTTTTCCTCACAGAAATGCAAGGTTTCCCTAGGTGCCTCCTGAGCTGGGGCACAAATCCAGAGCTACCTACATTGCAAAAATCTAATAGCTTTTCAGTGGGAAAATGTGATGTGTCTACGTTACCTTTGGGGCCTTTTTCTGTCCCAGGAACTTGGCCTATCCACACAAGTGAGACACTGTTTTTCTCAGGAGACTTGGGGGAATTCTGGCTGGTTGTAAATTTGTGGCTTGCAGCAGAATCCAGTTTTTTCCTCTGAGAAATGCAAGGTTTTCCTAGGTGCTGGCTGAGCTGGGGCCAAAATCCACAGCTATCCACATTCCATAAAACAATACATTTAATTGAAGGTGCACCAAAAAATGAGTAGCACAATCTTGTGTTGGTTTGTTCTTCAACCTTTTATTCTTTTACCACACCACTTTCCAACTCCCAAAATGGCCACCACCAAGGTCCAAAAAGTAACTAGATCAGCAGTCTAGCTCTCAATACAACCATGTGCGTTCAATCAGCGTCCAATCAGCGCTCTTTAAATAGAACCCAGGGCGGGAAACTCTGTTACACCCAAGAATCCAAGGAACTGACGACCGGTCTGCTTATTGAGGTATGTGGCACTGATAGGATTAAGAGTAGATGTTATACTTTGGGAATAAGGACGGGATGGCGCTGTGGTTAGGACTTTCTAGTGCAATATTTATCGTATCAGGGATTATGTATTAAGCGAGAATTTTGCGCTCAACTACCCAACATATTGAAATATGACTTCATCTGCACCCTAACGCTACGCCCTAATTAAATGCAGTTTGCTCTTTAGCGGTCAAAAATACCTGACAAGTAGGCATTGTCTCCTAAAAAAGGATTGAGACCAGGACTTACGATCTCCAGCACATGCGCACAGGTTGTTGCTGGATCTGGGACATCCACTATAATGGTTGTCCGATTAGGGGTGAGGTCTGAGCAAGAAATTTGCCCAACTATCCCACACATAGAAATAAGCCTTCAAGTCACATCAGAACGCAATGCCGATATACAATACATCTTGTTCGTAAGCGGTTGCAAGCAATTGACAATTAGGCATCGACTTTTTAAGCACAGCTGGTTCTTTCCTTTTTAAAGCAATTAGACTGCGCACATATTTCGAAAACGCAACCAGGCACATTTCTTGGAAATTTGACGTAATAATTAAATCGTTTAAAGTACAAATTTGTTATTTCAGGTGGCAGGTCTTACTTCCGGAAAACCCATTAATCCTGGGATTTCCGATGGTCATCCATTAAACTACGTTTCTGAATTTATTTCAAGTAAGGTGAGGCGGTCCATCCCAGAGCCTCCCTGCTCACTTTCCTATTCTTCCTCCTTTCTTTTCAACCCCTTTTTTTCTGCACTTCTCTTTAAACATTCCCCTCTCGCCATATCTCTCTCTTCTACCCACCTCCTCCTCCCTCATATAATCAGATCATCCTCTCGCACACCTTTAATCTGGTTTAGTAATTTTGCATGTTCCCTTCGAATTTGAATATTAATCAACACAAATATTTTGGCAATTGCATGGTTATTCCTTTTTAGAGTGTGTATGATCCAAATCATTTTGTGTAGCAAATTGTTTTTTGTCTTCTCCTTTTCTTTTGGTTTATTTCTTTCAATATCCCTGTGACCAAAGGAAATTATACATGTTCAGGAAGATAACTTAAAAACACAGACCAACCAATTTAAGAACAATTTTGTGTGCCTTTATGTTTGTGCTGTTTTTTAATTTAAGGAGTTGTGTCCAATTCTATATTTTTTGTTATTATTTCTTGGCCATGTCCTAAAGTGTAAATATATTTATGGTATATGTTACAGCCCTGATGAAGTTCCACACACTGTAAAGTGGGAACGAAACGCTTTGGCTGTCTGTTGCAAAAGATATTGAAATAAAGAATAAAAGGTTGAAGAAAAAACCAACACAAGATTGTGCTACTCATTTTTCGGTGCACCTTCAATTAAATGTATTATATGTGTAATCTGTGAAACAGTGACACTGAAGGGTGACGAGTGTCAAAGTATGCACGATTGAATACCACATGAGAGGGGCACAGTTACTAGTGAGGTGCGATTTCTTTGGGTCCGTCATCTGATTCGCTTTATCTGTTAACATTCCATAAAACAAATTGTTTTTCAGTAGAACAATGTGATGTGTCTATGTTGCATTTCGTGCCTTTTCATGTCACAGGCACTTGGCCTACACACACAAGTGAGGCACTGTTTTTCTCAGGAGACTTGGAGGAATACTCGGCGGTAAGTAATGTGTGGCTGCCTGCTAACTCCAGGTCTTTTCCTCACAGAAATGCAAGGAAAATGTGTTTTTTTAGGCAAAGTTTCTGCTTTGCAGTGGATTCTGGGTAAAAAAAACTGGCGAGAACCATGCAAGACATGCCAGCCTGGACGTAGCTGGGTGTCAAATTTTCAAAAAAGTGCTGGTTTCATAGGCTTCCCTAGGTGCAGACTGAGCTGGGTCTCAAAATCCAGAGCTACTCACAATGCAAAAAACACATCGTTTTCTCACAGAAAAATGTGGTGTCTACGTTGCATTTGGTGCACTTTCGTGTGTTGTGCACTTGGCCTACCCACACAAGTGAGCCACCGTTTTTCTCGTGAGATTTGGCGGAATGCTGGCTGGTAAGATATTTGTGGCTGCGTGTCGATTCCAGGAGTTTTCCTCACAGAAATGCACCGTTTCCCAAGGTGCCGGATGAGCCCGATTTTTCTATGGAAAAATGTGATGTATCTATATTGCGTTTGGCAGCCTTTCTTGTCTCAGACACTTGGCCTACCCACACAAGTGAGGCACCATTTTTCTTGGGAGACTTGAGAGAACACTGGGTAGTAGGAAATTTGGGCTGACTGTAGATTCCAGAAAAGCTTTGCAGGGGATTCTGGGTAGGAAACCCGGTGAGAGCCACGTAAGCCACCTACCGTGGACTCCCCCGAATGTCTAGTTTTCAAAAAGTGCTGGTTTGGTAGGTTTCCCTGGGTGCCGACTGAGCTGGGGCCCAAAATCCACAGCTAGCCACCTTGTAAAAAAACATGCTGGGTGTAGTAAGCTGGCTCTGTATATACTATACCAAAGTTAGGTATAGTGTGCAGAGAATCCAGTGGAACCCGAAAGGTAGGCAGAGGTAAAGTCGATAGCACCTCACTCTCTATTTATGGTAGTGCGGTCAAGCAGTAAGGCTTTATCAGCGGACAATGTTAAGCATTTGTTGTACACACTCAGTCAGCAAATAAATTCACACACTCAAAGATTAAACTTCTGACCAATTGTTTTTATATAAAAATATTCTTTTAGTTATTTTATTTCCTAGAACCAAGCAAGCCTGGCACAGGTAAGTGATAAATACTTTGCAGTAAATATACAGTTTGTAAACAGTTTGAATTGCAATTGTAAATGTACTTTGATTTGATTACAGCAGTGTTACTGGTAATGCAATGCTTTTCAGAATACAGTACATATACTTTGTATAGGATTTTTAGTAAAATTACAGGTAAGTTACTTTTGAGATTTCTTTTCTTACACAGTGAAGTATGCCTGGATACTGCACTGGGACATTTCCTGTAAACAGGTAAGTAAAAGCATTTTTGTTAGTTAGTGCAATTTTAAAGAATTTCTTTTCATAGAAAAACAGTCAATGTTATCCTATGGAGGAAAATAGTGTTATCGGTTTTAAGGTAAGTACTTTGTTTTGGGAGTTGGTGTTCTGGGGTTAGACTCAGGGGTCCCCCAGGTTCAAGGATGCACTCTTGTTACACCCTCAGCGGCACTAGGGCGGCCGGGTGCAGAGTAATGAGGCCCAATATTATCCAATGGGGGATAGGGGGCCTCCGGTTGGTGGTTGCTCACGAGCAGGCCACTGGGTTGTGGGGGCAAAGCTCCTGGACTTAAGCTCAGGGCAAATGGGGGTTTAGGCCAGCACAAAAGATGCACCCTCAGTGGCACTGGGGCGGCCGGGTGCAGAGTGCTGTTTTGGTGTCTGAAGCCCTGTAGCTTTTAATGGGGAGTCTCCGGTATGCAAAGGCACTGCAGGCTCGGGGACGAAGGTCTTCTGGGTGCGACCACCACTTGGAGAGGTAAGTTTGGATCTTGGGGGTTGGTTAGGCACCATCGGTTGGGCAACCCAAGGCCGTGGGGCGTCGGGTGCAGGGGTGCCTTTTAGGGTCGGAACTTCTTACCAGCTCCTGGTTGCGGTTGGGGGGACCTTCCGGTTTGAGGCTGCAGGCATCAGCGGGAGGCTTGAGGAAGGTCAGGGGTTGCTGGATCTCAGGTCAGGATCGCCAGGGGGACCTCCTCTTGGGGTTGGCGCACTCAAACTCGAGCCGTGGGCATCGGGTGCAGAGTGGTGCAGACCTGCAGATCCTTGCGGAACTGGAGTCTGTTGTTTGAACAAATCTGGCGTTCACGGGAGACAGAGTCTTTTGGGATTGAAGGAAGGCAGATCCTCCAGGTTTGTCGAGGTTGCTGGCTGCAGGATACACCGGGATTTCGCTGGAGCAGGTTGAGGTGGGGACAGGCCGGTAGGGCTGGGGCCAAGTTAGTGGGCGTCCTCCTCTTGTTAGCTTCGGCACGGCTGTTCGGTCCTTCTTCTTCTTTTCTTCTTGCAGGTTCTTGTCTAAGGAAGCAAGGTTCAGGGGTGCCCCTAAATACTAGATATAGGGGCGTTAAAGGTAGGTAAAAGATTGGGATCAATGGGTCCCTTCCCCGGGGCGGGTACTCCCCCTATTATGCCACCCTCCAGTGGGGGGGCATAAGCCTTTCCCTGGTTGGCTGGGTCCCCCATCTGCAAGATGTTGTGGACTGAGAGTTGTACTTCACCTCACCTCCCCCACCTGAGGGGTGGAGTTGACAGAGGTAGGCACACCTCTCTTCCTCACTTCTTTTTCCCGCTGGTTTTCCCTCCCAAAGTGGGGGTCAGAACCAGTGGGGACCAGTTGCTGAAAGCAGCAAGTGGCCTGGGGAAGCTCACAAAGGCGGCAAGACTTTGAAGCTTCCCCTTCGTACACCCTGCCCATCCTGGGTTCAGGAGGCTTGGCACCTCATCCCAGGATGTGCATTGTTTCAGGCCCCCGAGAGCAGCAGGCTCTCAACCCAGGGGTCCAGAAACATGTCTGGTGGTGGCAGCTGAAAGCAGCC
Organism: Calotriton arnoldi; assembly: GCA_963921515.1. Taxonomy (NCBI): domain Eukaryota; kingdom Metazoa; phylum Chordata; class Amphibia; order Caudata; family Salamandridae; genus Calotriton; species Calotriton arnoldi. The sequence goes on along the minus strand of CAWUFW010013783.1, from coordinate 191,068 downwards.
ACTCAGCCTGGACACTAGTGGTCGGTTGTTTTCCAGTGGGTATCTCTAAGATGCCCTCTGTGTGCATTTTTCATTAAATCCCACATTGGCATCAGTGTGGGTTTAATGTGCTGAGAAGTTTGATACCAATGTTCAGTGTAGCCATTATGGTGCTGTGGAGTTCGTAATGACAAACTCCCAGCACCATATAATCCTAATGGCAGCACTGCACTTACAATGTCTAAGAATTGACTTAGACACTGTAGGGGTACAGGGCTCAGGCACTTGTACCCTCACCACTGGTATAGTGCACCCAGCTAGCGGGGTGACTGATCTATGCCAGGGCAGTGGGTTGTAGGCATGGCACACAGGGATGTGTGCCATGTCGACTATTCACTTTGTTCTGCACCAAGACACGCAGCCTGCAAAGGCAGTGTGTGTGTGTAAAGGTACAATGCCTCTAAGGGTGGCACAATAAGTGCTGCAGCCCTTAGAGGTCTTCCATGGTCACAGTGCCCTGCGTACCTGTGGTACCATTTACCAGGGGCTGACCTGTGGCCAGAGATGCCAATTGGGTTTGGGTTAGTATTGGGGAAAGAACACAGGCCCTGGGAACCTGATTGGCAGGGACCCAGGGCACATCAAGTCAAAGTGCATCAGTAGTCTGCCAAAAAGTGGGGGGGGTTACTGCAACAGAAACCCAGCTTCTCACACTGGATGAAATGTGATGTCTCCTAAGTCACGTTTTGGAGTATTTTGTGTTGCAGGTGCAAGGCCCAGCTATTCAAGTGGGGTACCATTTGTATCTAGAGACCTGTGGGAATACAGAATAGTAGAACATTTATTATTGCTGATTTGATATCTCTAGGTTTGTGCCCTTCAAATGTAAACAAGTGTGTAACACAGAAGACATTTTACAAAATGCCCTCTGAAATACATGCCAGTATGGGTACTCATAGTTTCATAGATCTACAAACAACCACTGCTCCTAAACTCAATTTCTGGTCCACATTTCAGAAATACAGAGTTTTCCTTCATACCCTTTTTCCATTCTTTATAATGTACCATAAGAATTACTGTATAGTTGGTAAACGATAAAAAACCATTGTACGGTGCAGCTTGGTTGTTGGCTCTGGGTACCTAGGATTCTTGAAGATCCTACAAGCCCTATATATCCTAGCAACCAGAAGGGTCCAGTGGACATACCAATATATTGTTTTCAAAGATCTGCCATAGTAAAATAAAGATACAGATGAAAACGTAGACACAAATGGCTGTTTTTTAACTCAATTCCAATATTTTTTATTTCAACTCTTGCTTTTTATACAAACACCTTGAAGGATCTACACAAATGACCCCTTTGCTGAATTCAAAATTTTGTCTAGTTTTCAGAAATATATAGCCTTCTGGAATCCACTATGGGTTTCACACCTGTTTCCTCCATTAAACTGGAAGGCGGTTGAAAGCACAATAAATACAAAAAATGAGCTATCTCCCACCAAAGAGCCAAAACTGTTTAAAAACGTGTTTTTTTGATTCACGTCTGCCTGTTCCTGAAAGCTTGGAAGATGGTGATTTTAGCACTGCAAACTCTGCATAGATGCCATTTGCAGGAGAAAAACTAGAAGCTTTCTTCTGCAGGACTTTTGCCCTATTTTTACCAAAAAAAAACCAAAATGTAACTGTATTTTGGCTAATTTCTCATGCTCGCCACAGGAAATTCACAAACCCTGGGTACCTTTAGACTCCCCAAGATGTTGGAAAAAGAGGACACAATTGGTCATGGATAGCTTATGTGGACAAAAAGTTATGTTGGTCTAAGCATGAACTGTCTCAAATAGACAAAAAAGGAGTTAGCACTGGAGGAGAAAAGGCTAAGCAGCGAAGGGGTTAATGTGAAGCAGGTGTTTATTTTCTGTTGAAGGAAGAAAGACATTAGAACAAATCAAAATGGTATAGTTATTGCTATTTTGTTGTTGTTTAGGGTGCTCAGCTTTTTTTGGTAGCTGTTTAGATAATTTCTTAATTAATAAATGTTGTTCTTACTTGTTTATATGCTTTATTTAATCCCTTGCATGCGTCGGACAGCCCCCGGCCATCCGACGTCACGGTGGGCGTGTGCGTCGGACAGCCAGGAGCCATCCGATCTGCTCACGCGTGAAATTTTCCCGCACCGCAGGGAAATTCTGGCCGCGCCCAAAGGGTTAAATTATTCTTTTTTAGGAGCGATTTCTGGCTTTTTGACCCCACCTTCAGAAGAGGGACATCCGATATGGCCTTTTAGATAGGGGTGGGCGGAATTTGCGTAGTCGCGTTACTCAAAGTTCAGCGAAACGGTAAAAAATCTCCGCGAGCACGCAAAGGTTCCGCGAACACGCGGAATTGCTTGTTCCGCCCATTCGCAATGCTTTTTTCCTGTTCGCGAACGCTGTTTGCGTGCTCGGGGGGAAATATCTCGCAAACACGCACTTTAAAAGCGCGAACAAGCAAAAAATTCCGCGAAGCCGCGGATCGCGGAATTTTTGCCAATTCCGCGTTCTTTGCGGAACGCGAAATTACCCAAATTCTGCAAATTCCACGAGCGGAACGGAATTTACCGCCCAGGCCTACTTTTAGAACCAACGCTGATGATGATCACAGTGGATGGCAGGAATTGACAGTATGATGACCCATAAGACTTGGAGAGATTTCTGGACACCATGGATGCTGCTGTGTTATTGTTGATATTTTCTGGCAGTTTGTTGACTTTTATGTTTTTGTTTCTTTTAAATAGTCTATGAAAAATGATAAAAGTTACAGAGTGTGTTACTATTTAATTGTTTATTAACATTTTTTAATTTAGTAACATTTAATTTATAGTTTAAGTATAAGTATTACTTACTTGGCTATTTAGTTGTGGAGATTTATATTTTCTTTTATAGTTGTTTTTTGCGAGAGTCCAGCATAGTTTCCACCTCTTGCAGCGTTTGTTGTTTTAGGAGTATTTATTTGCTTTACGTAGTGTGCCTTTTATATTGTTTGTTTAATTGTTTGTGTTATTTTATTATTGGTTAAATTTGTTTATAGTGTTATTTTATTGGCTGGTATAGTTTAGTTTGAATTTTTTTTAACAGAGTCCTTGTTTGGTAAATAATAATTTATGATTCATTTATGTAGCATAATTTAGAGTTGTTTTAAATAAATATATGTTTATTGATTTATATATCTTACAACATATTTTCATTTGTGTATTAATGTTTATTGTTAATAATAATGTTTTAGTGTATTTATTGTATGTTAATCAGGTGTACGATTTTTTCAGAGTGAATGTTTGATTTTTTGTTGGTGTCATATAATTTAATTTAATTATAGATGTTAATAAGTGTATGGTTTATTGAAAGTAAATGGTTTATGTTAAAATCTGTACTTTGGTGCTTATTTTGTGTATTTATTAGTATTGGTGACAATAATTTGGTAGTTGATATTGTGGTAATCGATATTTGTGACATGTTATATGTTTATTTATAGGTGACGATATTTGTATTTCCGATATTTGTGTTACCGATATTTGTAAAAATCACTGTTTTTAACAACGATATTTGTGTGCTCGATATTAGTGATTTCTTTGGTTATGTATATGGAGGCAATAATTTTGTTCTCGATATTAAATTTTTAATATTTGTGTTTCTCGATATTTATTGGATCAATATTATATCAGTGATCCAAGGTAGACTGTAACCATGCCTACCTTAATGAAGTTTCTACTGCTGTCTGTGTGGGTCAATAATATTTGCTTGGAAATTAGCCACACTGGTAGAGATACCCTTGCTGCTGTTCATAAGTAATAACCATGGTTAGTAGGGTGGACGAGGGACTTGCCTCTCTGCTCACATCTTTCCAGGATGACCTTTGGGATTTTTTTAATATAAAGTTATATTTTATTTTCAAGGTGCTCATACTAGGACGCAGAGAAGGAGCTATCTTGTCCACATGCAATCCTTCCAATGGTAATGGCTTTGCAAGGTACCGTTTGGTGTAGTAAATGATATGTGTGCGTAATAGAGTGTGATGAAGGATTAGTTACTCTGCTTATCCTCATCCCCTGAATGATTGTTGTATATATTATAATGTCAGCAAGTGATGATCTGTGCTAAAATCTGTGTCTTAGGAAAAGAGTGTACATATTAGACTGTAGAAAGGAACTTGCATCTCTACACAGTGCTCACTCTTAGAAAACAGTTGTGCATTGTAGGTTGTGGGGAGGGACTGGCCTCTCCAATAAGGCCTTTCTGTTGGGTGATAGGTGTGTGTGCTAGGGTATGGGAAGAGACTCATGTGTCTGCTCTCTGACTTATAGCCCACTACTGAGGACTATACTAGTTGTTGTAGGCCCTCATCCAGTGTTATAGGGATGTGCCATACATGAAGAGAGGGCCTTTAACAACTGGTATAGCCCGAGGCAGAACAGCTGTAAAATAGGGTAGAATGTTCTCAATCCAAAAAGGATATACAAAAACACAAATATTGGAATATTGTACCAGAAGACTTCTACCATCTATTATAACATCTTTATTCATAGATAGCCTCATCTCAAGGTACACCCCCTCACGCAACATTCGCTCGGCTCACCTCCAACTTTTGGCAATCCCTACCTTTAAGCTGAAGCGACAAGGGGGATGCAGGTTTGCAACTCTGGCTCCCAGACTGTGGAACTCCCTTCCTCTGGAAATTAGGTCATGTGCCGACCTACTGAGCTTCAGAAAATCCCTCAAAACATGGCTGTATATCCAGGCCTATGAATAAACTCCCACTGGGTTCGGTATTCCCTAGAATCAGCGCCAATAAACCAACTGGTGTACAAGTGCTTTATAAAACTCTTATAACATAACATAACATAACATAACATAACATTCTCTTTGATGGAGCTCCTTACATTCCAATGTTTTAAGATAGCCTTATAGTCTACTGTAGTAGGCTATACCGGCCATTAAAGGCCTGCTCTAGTGTTAAAGGCCTAACCTGAAGAGTAGGGCCTTTAACAAGGGAGCAGGATTTTAATGGTTGGTATAGTCCAGATACTGTGGGCTATAAGGATATTAGAACATTCCATCACTTGGGAGCAGAACTCCCTAATCAATAAAACAAAGGCCCTCAGAGGAGGCTAGCTGCTGAGGAGCATGGTGGCATCCTTCTAAGGCTCCCAGATGGGACAGCCCTGAATGGCGATTCTGGCACCACCTGCAGGCAGCGATGGCTAGTGAGATTTTTGCCCAACTGCCAGTGGCCCAGTCCTTCTGCTAGAGCTGGCCTTGCCTCTGATCCTCGGGAGTGTGGTGACTCATCTTCGGTTGACATGCAGTGACCCTGTTGTAGTGCTCTACACCTGCAGAATTCCCATTTACCTGCCTCCTGGGGGTGCCACACGGTGGACTTCACTTAACGTCTCCGGCGCTTCGGGGACACTGCTTGTTGCCTCTTGTCTGATTGTCACCCATGTCCAAGTCCTAGTCAAAGTCCAACCACCAACTCTTTTTACCGGAGGCTATGTCTAGGGTGATGCCAACCAACTCTTCAGAAGCAGGCGCCATGACGTAGGCACTGCAGTCTTTGTCCTCCTTGGCTATGGACACTCTGCTTCATGAACTCTCCAATATCAAAGTCTCCATGGACTCCATTGGCACTGCTGTTGCTAAAAAATTGCGGAAAATGAGCAATCGATTTGCATGGACACTGCTTCCTTTCACCAGTGGATTGACACCACAGAGACCCACCTCGCGGAGGTGAAGGCACACATTGATGGCCTCCCGGACTAGTCTATGGACAAGGGTACGCTACGGAGGAAAGTGGTTGACCTGGAAGATAGGTTAAGATGGGACAATGTTTGCATCTCTGGCCTCATAATCAATAAGGAGGGAGAGAGAAGCCTCTGGCCTGCCAGAAAAAAATGGAGGGGGCGCACATATTGGTCCTCTGTGACTTTTTGCCAAAACTGTTGAATTTGCCCTTCATACCAAAACTGGAGATGCAGCAGGCTCACAGGGTCCTCTCACACACTTCCTCCTCTACTACGCAGCAACCTCAGCCCATCCTGGCATGCCTTCTGTGGCATCAGCGGGCGCGGCAAATTATTATGGCAGTGAAAAAACATGGCCGGTACCAGTTTGAGTACCACCAGATTTTCATTTAGGCTGACTTCTCTCCTAATACCATCCTTGTCCGGAAGCAATTTCTGGTCTTGCGACCCCACCTTCAGGAGAGGGACATCTGATATGGCCTTTTAGAACCAACCATGATGATGATCATGGTGGATGGCAGGAATTGGGAGTATGATGACACATAAGACCTGCAGAGATTCGTGGACACCATGGATGCCCCAAACATGGACACCAAAGGGCCGCCTGCTGGTCCATCACCTGCTGCATTGGCATGGGAGGGCCACCCATCTAATGATCAGGAGAGCGATGATAGCTGGAGAGAGTCACCCAACATTGGCCTTTATATGTGGGCTAGCATCTTACCAAATCTTTGGGGGGGTCCGAGGGACAAGTCAAGCTCGCCGCTCAAGGCATACGATAATTACGTGTCTGTTCTCTGGCTTTCCATAGTGACTTCGGCCTTTCTAACTTGCAACAATGCCCTGGTGGTGCTGGGCAGGCAGCTTGCTGATGGTCTGCTGGGTCCGCCCTGCTGTTGCTGACCGACTGGTGCTGGGTGTGACATAGTGGGGCCAAGTCATTGCCCGGGTCACCTGGTTGGTGTCTGAGGGGACTGGCTGCTGGACTGCTGTGCTGAGTGTGGCGGAGATGGTTCCTGCATTGCTGACTGGGCCTCCCAGCAGCAGTAATGTATGCCATGCTCTAGGTTCCTTTTGTTTGATTCTGTATTTTCTGTTTTTACAGTAGTTTCTCTTGATGCTGGGCCTCTGGTTCACTTATTTACCTTGTTCTGTTTGACCGAGATGGCCATTGGTTGGGGTTTGGGCTTTGGGTACCTCTTCACCTGGATATTCATTATGCAGGTGGGGGCTGTTTACACACACATACTGTCATTGCATGGTTCAGGGACCGCTGCTGTGGATCAGTGGTCTCCCTCCATCCCAGATCTATGACTCTTATTGTCCCCATTCCCTTTAAATAGGGGTAGAGATGACACTAGGTTCATGCCTCCCTGGGTTTTGGTTTGGTCCTTCTCTATGCCTACTGGAGAGTTTTTGGAGAGTGTATAGGGCAGTTCCTGACTTTCTCCTGGCCCCTCACCCATTGGTTCCCTCCCCTTACCCCCAGGTCTCATCATGACACCCCCAATGGTACAGTGACACATGACAGCATGACGCATGTCCCCCTCCAACACACAACTCATCCCATGTTCCTCAGGGTGGCTATCTTGTCACATAAGTAATTGCTGATTTGCTTACTCTGGATTTGGCGAGACCCCTTGGGCAGATGGATTTTTGCCAAGGTCCGAGTCTGTGAAGAATCTTTGATTGTGTGCGATACCAAAAGGGGATGATGGACGGAGCGCTTGAGCAAATCAAACACTCACCCCCAGTCAAGTGATCTGGGTTTAATCCATCATCATTCTTTAGCTCACTCCACCACCCCAGTTCAGACATGGCCATATGCAAATCAGTCTGACCCTGTGCCTCATGGGAACAGTCCAGCCCGAACTGCCAAGCCATGTCTTCCCTGGACCGGAAACAAGCATCCTGGGGCCGGTTTCTGGCTATTCAGCCGTCATCAGCCAGGCTAGCTTGAATCCAGTGGCAAAGTGAGCAAGGGACCCATGTCTGGGCATACCCTGCCAACTTAGGGCGAACAAAGCGATACCAAAAGTGGATGATGGACGGAGCGCTTGAGCAAATCAAACACTCACCCCCAGTCAAGTGATCTGGGTTTAATCCATCATCATTCTTTAGCTCACTCCACCACCCCAGTTCAGACATGGCCATATGCAAATCAGTCTGACCCTGTGCCTCATGGGAACAGTCCAGCCCGAACTGCCAAGCCATGTCTTCCCTGGACCGGAAACAAGCATCCTGGGACCGGTTTCTGGCCATTCAGCCGTCATCAGCCAGGCTAGCTTGAATCCAGTGGCAAAGTGAGCAAGGGACCCACGTCTGGGCATACCCTGCCAACTTAGGGCGAACAAAGCGATACCAAAAGGGGATGATGGACGGAGCGCTTGAGCAAATCAAACACTCACCCCCAGTCAAGTGATCTGGGTTTAATCCATCATCATTCTTTAGCTCACTCCACCACCCCAGTTCAGACATGGCCATATGCAAATCAGTCTGACCCTGTGCCTCATGGGAACAATCCAACCCGAACTGCCAAGCCATGTCTTCCCTGGACCGGAAACAAGCATCCTGGGACCGGTTTCTGGCTATTCAGCCGTCATCAGCCAGGCTAGCTTGAATCCAGTGGCAAAGTGAGCAAGGGACCCACGTCTGGGCATACCCTGCCAACTTAGGGTGAACAAACCGATACCAAAAGGGGATGATGGACGGAGCGCTTGAGCAAATCAAACACTCACCCCCAGTCAAGTGATCTGGGTTTAATCCATCATCATTCTTTAGCTCACTCCACCACCCCAGTTCAGACATGGCCATATGCAAATCAGTCTGACCCTGTGCCTCATGGGAACAGTCCAGCCCGAACTGCCAAGCCATGTCTTCCCTGGACCCGGAAACAAGCATCCTGGGACCGGTTTCTGGCTATTCAGCCGTCATCAGCCAGGCTAGCTTGAATCCAGTGGCAAAGTGAGCAAGGGACCCACGTCTGGGCATACCCTGCCAACTTAGGGCGAACAAAGCGATACCAAGGGGATGATGGACGGAGCGCTTGAGCAAATCAAACACTCACCCCCAGTCAAGTGATCTGGGTTTAATCCAGCATCATTCTTTAGCTCACTCCACCACCCCAGTTCAGACATGGCCATATGCAAATCAGTCTGACCCTGTGCCTCATGGGAACAGTCCAGCCCGAACTGCCAAGCCATGTCTTCCCTGGACCGGAAACAAGCATCCTGGGACCGGTTTCTGGCTATTCAGCCGTCATCAGCCAGGCTAGCTTGAATCCAGTGGCAAAGTGAGCAAGGGACCCACGTCTGGGCATACCCTGCCAACTTAGGGCGAACAAAGCGGGTGATGCCCTGAAACCGGTCCCAGGATGCTTGTTTCCGGTCCAGGGAGGACCTGGCTTGGCAGTTCGGGCTGGACTGTTCCATCAAGGAACAGGGTCAAGACTGATTTGCATATGGCTGGGTCCAAACTGGGGTGGTGTGGTGAGCAAAAGAATGATGGATTTAACCCAGATCCTTGTGACTGGGGGTGAATGTTTGCATTGTTCAGCATTCCGTCCATCAATTGTTTCTTTTGCATTTCTCAGATGTCACAGCCCATACGATGTTCTGAATATACATGTTTTGCTATTTCGGCATCACTGTTACATTATGTATGTATCTGAAAATTGTATATAGAATGAATAAAGAATTGTGATGTACAAAAAAAGGCTTCAGAGCTGAGGTCCTTGAAATCCCCCAAGGTTCCAAAGCCTTTGTTTCACAGCTGTTGCTGTGATTGTTTCAACACATAATAGCACATACATGACCACAGCGGTTATCTGTTGATCATTCACAGCAAGAGCTGTAAAAGGGGGAATTCTCCAGTACAATGATGAATTTATGTAGTATAGTATGGAGAGGTAGTGACATCTCAACTAATACCTCTCCTCTGCATAACGATTGTATGTAGTATTGTTTAGTTAGCAACTTTTATATATGTTGAAAACTGATTGTTCAATCATGATGCGCATAGAAGGATGCAGAAAGACAACACTTTCTCTGCTAAGAACTCTCCCCAGTATAATGGATGCATTTAGAAGGTTATAGAGAGAGATTGTGTTCTCAGTGACACCTCCTCCCAAGGTGATGGATTTCCGTACAAGATTGTGAAGAGAGAGTAATGTTTTTTCTAATATCTTTCCTCAAGCTCAAATTAATGTATAATATAGTAACATTGCGAGTGACAGTAAAATTTGAGTTATTAGTGATGTCTGGAATAAGAGGTGTTTGGATGAGCAAAGTATGCAGTCGAATGTGATAAAGATGTGCGCTAGATACTTCTACCATTGTTTGGTTTTTGCATGCGAGTAGCACAGTGCGCAGAAAGACTGGCCTCTCAGCTGAGGCTTCTAGGAGGGGTGCTGATGGCTTCTAGGAGGGGTGCTGATGGCTTCTAGGAGGGTGTGAAAGAGACTGACCTTTTTCAGGACACTTACTATCCTGAGAGAAAAGAAGAGAACATTTCAACTTTTTTTCTCCAATATTTATCTTACTAGTATAAAGTAAATATTACATTTATACAACTTTCTTCAAAAAAAACATTTTGTTGTTGTTGTCAGAAATTGAATTTACACTAAATATATCCTGATACAATGTATATATATATATTATCTACTGGCGGTCGCCAGTAGATAGTGATAGTTAGGACCTAGTTTCCATAGGAAAAGCATTTTTTGTTTTCCCAATAACTTTGGCGCCGGATGACGAATCTTCGCGAAATTTTCAAAACTCGTGGCGCGCTCCGGTCAGCTCCTATCCTGAAAATTTCGGGGTGATTTGGCAAGCGGGGGCCGAGAAAAAAGGGGGTCCCAAAACGTGTTTTCTCCATGTTATTTTCCATAGGAAACTTTAGACACGGCTACAGCCCGAACTGCTAAACAGAATTACACCAAATTTGGCAAAAAGGTAGCCCTTGTTTCAGAAAGAACTCTTTTGTTAAATGGTGTAAATCCGTTCAGTAGTTCCTGAGAAATTTTAAAAAAAGAGGGCGAAAAATGAATTTCCCATAGGAAACTTTAGACGCAGCCCCGGGGACCAGCACCCCCCAGGGCTTGTTTTTTAGAATGTGTGGGGGGGCCTCCAATGCCCCCCCAAGCCCCGGGGACTGCCACCCCCGGGGCTTTTCTTGAATATTTGCGGAGGGCACACGGCCCCCCACAGCCCCGGAGAACGCCAGCCCCCCGGGGCTTTAAAAAAAAAAAAAAAATGAGCCTGTGTGGGGGGGGCTCGAGCCCCCCCACATGCCCCGGGGACCGCCACCTCCCCGGGGCACTAGAAAACAGAAAAACAGTCACGTAAAACTAGAAAAGGGGGCCGGGTAGAAACACCCTGACACCCTAAGCCTGCTCAGGGGACCCACAAGGACCCCCTGGGCCCAAAAAAGCATTTTTTTTAAAATAAAAGCGCCGAGATGCGCGTAGGATCCGCAGATCCGGCCGCGAAAATAAAAAAAATGAAGCGCAGGCTTCCGCGCTTCGTTATTAATTAGCCCCAGGGGGGCCAAGTCCCGGGGGCATGTAAAAAAATGTGTGGGGGGGCCCCAATCCCCCCACACTGCCCTGGGGACCACCACCCCCTGGGGCTTTGCACAAATATTTGCGGGGGCACACGGCCCCCCCCGCAGCCCCGGGGACTGCCACCCCCCCGGGTTTTGTTTTTTTATGTGTGGGGGCCTCCAAGCCCCCCCAAGCCCCGGGGACCGCCACCCCATGGGGCTTTCATTAATACATTTGCGGGAGGGCACACGGCCCCCCCGCTGCCCATGGGGACCGCCACCCCCCGGGTCTCTTATTTTTTTAATAATACCTGTGTGGGGTGACTCGAGCCCCCCACACGCCCCGGGGACCGCCACCTCCCCAGGGCTCTAATTGTTCAAATTTGGGGGTCCGTGACAGACACCCAAGCCCTGGGGACCACCACCTCCCCGGGGCTTTGCCAATGGTGGGAGGGGGGCCACGCAGCCCCCCTCCTGGAGCCAGTGATGGCCCTGGGGACCGCCACCCCCCAGGGCCAGCTCCTGCAGTGTCCCGGGGTGCCCACCTCCGGGACATTGCTGTTTGCAATGACAGGGTGGGAGTGGTGCGGCTCCCGCCCTGTCATTGCAAACTGCTTTGCTTCATTGAAGCGAGAGCAGGGAAACCTGCTCTCGCCTCAATGAAGCAAAGCAGAATTGCTTTTCCACACGGGGAGCTGCATGTCAGCAGCTCCCCATGTGGAAAAGCAATGCCGGCTCCTGCAGGAGGCGGGGAGCCGGCAGGGATCGTGGGGGCATTGGGGCTCCCCCCACGGTCCCCAAAGGAGAGGGCCAGGCCCGGGGGATGGGGTCCCTGGGGCTAGAAGTGGCCCAGGGGGGGGCCACGCGGCCCCCCTCCCCCCAAAAAAACAAAAAAAAAAACGAGGAAGAGCCCCGGGGGATGGGGTCCCCGGGGCTAAAAGAAGCCTCAGGAGGGGGGCCACGCAGCCCCCCTCCTTTGTAAATATTATTTAAAAAGATATATAAAGTGGCCATGCCCTGGGGGATGGGGTCCCCAGGGCCGAAAATGGCCTCGGGAGGGGGGCCCACGTGGCCCCCTTCCCAAATTAAAAATAAAACAAAAAAAAATTAGGGTCAGGCCCTGGGGGATGGGGTCCCCAGGGCTAAAAAAAACAGGAAAGAAAGGGAGGAAACACAGCCCCCCTTCTATAAAAGAAAAATTTTAAAAAGCCGGCATCGCGCCGGAGGCCCCGCCCCCTCCCATCAACACTATGCAAACGCGCCCTCTGGCGCATTTTAAGCTGAGGAATTAATTCCCCTACAATCCGTAGGGTCCCTGGGGGCTAACTAGCCCACCAGGTACCTCCAGTTAGCGCCACAGGGCTGCGTTGCAGAGAGGTGGTCTTTTCACACTTCTCTGCAACGCAGCTCTGTGGCGATTACTGGAGGTACCTGGTGGGCTAGTTGGACCCCAGGGACCCTCAGGATTCAAGGGGACTTAATCCCCCAACTTAAAATGCGCCAAGGGGCGCCTTTGCACAGTGGTGAAGGGTGGGGGCGGGGCCTGAGGTGACATGTGTGCAAACGCGCCCTGTGGCGTGTTTTAAGTTGGGGAATTAATTCCTCTTCAATCCTTAGGGTCCCTGGGGGCCAACTAGCCCACCAGGTACCTCCAGTAAGCACCACAGAGCTGCGTTGCAGAGAAGCGTGAAAAGGGGCGTGGCCTCTGAACACCTCTCTGCAACGCAGCTCCCTGGCGCATAATGGAGGAACCTGGTGGGCTAGTAGGCCCCCAGGGACCCTTAGTATTCAAGGGGAATTAATCCCTCAACTTAAAATGCACCACGGGGCGCGTTTGCACAGTGGTGAAGGGAGGGGGCGGGGCCCGAGGTGACATGTGTGCAAACACGCCCTGTGGCGCGTTTTAAGTTGGGGAATTAATTCCTCTTCAATCCTGAGGGTCCCTTGGGGCCAACCAGGTACCTCCAGTAAGCGCAAGAGGCCTGCGTTGCAGAGAGGTGGTCCAGGCCATGCCCCTTTTTACACCTCTCTGCAACGCAGGCCTGTGGCGGTTACTGGAAGTACCTGGTGGGCTAGTTGGGCCCCAGGGACCCTCAGGATTCAAGGTGAGCTAATACCCCAACTTAAAACGCGCCACTAGGCGCTGCTTGCACAGTGGTGAAGGAGGGGTGGGCCCTCAGGTGACATGTGTGCAAACACGCTCTGTGGAGTGTTTTAAGTTGGGGAATTAATTCTCCTTGAATCCTGAGGGACCCTGGGGGCCAACTAGCCCTCCAGGTACCTCCAGTGCGTGCCACAGGGCTGCGTTGCAGAGAGGTGGTCCAGGCCACGCCCCTTTTTACACCTCTGTGCAACGCAGCTCTGTGGCGCTTACTGGAGGTGCCTAGTGGGCTAGTTGGTCCCCAGGGACCCTCAGGATTCAAGGGGACTTAATCTCCCAACTTAAAACGGACACAGGGCTTGTTTGCACACATGTCACCTCAGGCCCCCCCCTCCCTTCACCACTGTGCAAACGCGCCCCGGGGCGCGTTTTAAGAGGAAGTTTTAATCCCCCTGCCCTATTATGTACTAGGGCCTTACAGAGGAGGTCATGCTAATCACAGGGGTACCCCAACGCATAGTGTTCCCTAGTGTATGTAGGTGTTTTCACTGTATTCTAAGTGTCTTTTAGCATAGCACTGGCTCTAGGCCTGGTTAGTCCGAGTCAGTTACCACCAGTACCCGTCTGAAAAAGTTGTGGGCACAGGATGATTTTGCAACAAGGCCTCTTTCTGCTCCTCTGTTGGTTCTTTCTGCACATGTCTTGCTTCTTCCTGCTCTTTTCTTCGTCTTTGTGGACTTCTGTTGCTTCTTTCTGCATTTCTTTTGCTTCTTTCTGTGCGTTTTTTCTTCTTTCTTCACATGTCCTACCTCTGTAGGCTTAGTTAGAAACTAGCATTTAAAAAACCTTTGAAATTCACTTAATAAACCATAGGTTTCAGGCACGTTATAGTTAGAAATTAGCATTTAAAAAACCTTAGAAATTCACTGAAAAAACCATAGGTTTTAGGGACAGTTATAGTTAGTTGGATATATCACTCATACAAAACCAGTGAAATTCCCCCGTTATAGTTAGTTCAGCTAACTATAACTCCGGCCCCGCAATGCTCTGCTGATGACGTCACATATTACATCACTCATGACATGGTCAGTGACATCACTGATGACATCATTGATGACATCTCAAATGACATCACTGATGACATCATCCATGTGATAATTTCATGCATCTTCTCACACCCTAATATAACTTTTGATACACCCACTCTAAATTACAGACTGCCATTCTCAAAACCATAGACACTCCAACACCAATAACTACATACACACTCACTGATTCTTAGGTCTACACACACATCCACTCACTCACCTGTACAGTCACTAATACTTACGGTCACTCAGTACAGGACTATCATATGCACTCATACACCTATATAGACACTCACACACCGCCACTCATCCATAGAGGTACTCACACACCTAGTCAGTCATGCAAATAATTAATCACACTCCTATTTATTCACCTATACAGTTATACACACACCAGCTCACTTACTCATACAAATACTAGCACATTCTTACGCTCTTATACAATCACTGATACAAGTACACACTCATCCATACAGCCACTCTCACAATCACACACTGTCACTTATAGCCATTTATATACTCCAACACACATATATACTGCCTTTCACATATGTAGTTACTCACACATGTACCACTGAGATATACATTCACTCACTAACACAACCATATACACACTCACCCACCCATACAGTCCATCACAGATGCACTCTTGAAACCATGCACCCAGTGAATCACTCACTCACACATCTATGCACAGAGTCACACACACCCCACCCACACAAACACTCAGGCACCCATACAGATACTCAGACAACCAATCAATAACCCATGTAGACACTCATGTAGCTATTTGCAAACCCATGCAGCTGCTTACACACCAACAGACAGACGGATACAGACATTCACACAGTTTAGTCACTAACCCATCCATTGAGGAAGATACGTTTAATCACTCACTTATAGAGTGAGTCACGCACCTACTAAATCATCCATTCAGACACGTATACACCCACTCATTCTTCAATACGCCTTTCCCTATATATATTAAACATATTTAAACTTTACAGAAACACACAGTCACTGGATGATGTCATCAGTGATGTCATCAGTGATGTCATTTGAGATGTCATCAGTGATGTCATCAGTGATGTCACTGACCATGTCATGAGTGATGTAATATGTGACGTCATCAGCAGTGCATTGCGGGGGCCCGAGTTATAGTTAGCTGTATTCCTTACCCAACCTTTCATATTTGCCTGCTTGCATTTGTCTGAGGCAATACTGAAACTGAAAAGTTGTCACAGGTAATGTTATTTTGCCATGAATAACCCATTCTGTAGCCGGTTTTTCTGCCACTGTGAATGGTAACTTCTCCAGTTTTTCAATGCTCAGCACTGTATACCTTGCTCCTCTTTGTGCCAATTCGATCTGTTTATCAGTTAGATTGTATTCTGCAAACAGAGACGACATGTTGATGAAACGCCAAGGCACATAGCCCACTCGCAAAGATTGCAGCGTCCAGCTCAATGACACTATAGAACGTAATTGGGATTGACCTTGTTGTAACATAGCCAAATCTTGTTCTAGTATGTCTTACAGAGGATACAATGCCATCCAATGAATATATTCTGGAGGACAAAGTTGTTAACCCATTGTCGACCACAGAGAGTGTTTTCTCTAAATTAATACGATCAAGTTCACGTATTCGTTCTGCGGCCTCTATCTGTGACACTTTCCGTGCTTCATCATAAGCAGCATAAATGCCGGCATATATGAAACGTTTTTGACGCGGTTTTCTTGGTCCAAGCAAGAATTCCCTAAGATCTGCGTCTCCTGTAAGTAAGGATAAGTGTTGTTTCACATCCTGTAGTGTAGATTTATGCAGCCAATCGAGGCATAATTTTCCTACACTGTATGTTGTTACTACCCCCGGATGTTGTCTTTGGACATATCTTGGGTCTGGCCTATGAATAGTAAAGCCCTGAGTTTTGTTCAAGAACCTTTCCTGACAGTTGTTTGTGTCTATGGGCCAGATCAACCATTTCTTCCAATTTGGATCAGATCTGTTTAATTGTAGTAAATTGTCAACTGTCACCACTGCCTTTGTATTATTATCACTGGCAGGTGTTGGCACAGAAGGTGATTTCATCTCTTTGATCTTGGCTAATCCAAGACAAGATGTTTGTTGGACGGTTTCATTCAAAAACAGTATTTGTTCAGGGATGATACAGGCTCTAAATAAAGCTTCTATACCCTGTACTTGCCAATCTTTACTACCCCAGACAGTTTTTGTCTCAATTGTGTCTTTCCATAAGTCGAAACCCTGTGTAGACAGTTGGGCAATAAATGCTTCAGAGTAAATCTGTTTCGTATTTGTTAACTTAATTTTCAGTCCCGTTTTGTTTACATTTCTGTAGTAAAACGTTTCTGGGTCAGATGTATTATAACCTGAAAAATATGGAAATTTACTAGCAAAAGTTTTTGAACTACCTTGTGGTGGTGTAGGACAATGTTCCCATTGGTTAAACATAAACACATTTCTTGGATATGCAGTTTTGTGCAAATAATGATGACCATAGTGGTTATAACAATACAGTTGCTCATAGTCTGATGAACCCTCTAAATATTCATTTTTAGAAAATGCAGCAGATTTTTCTAGATCAAACATTATGTCATGTACAGTCTCTAAGTCCCAATCATCTGAATAGGTACTGGACGTAATTAAATCACTTAGTGAAATTTTAAACAAATGTGGAATGTTCAATTGTTCCGTAGGTCCGAAAATTTCATAATCTGTTTTGTCCCACACTATACCATCCTGTATAGGAACAGCTGTGATGTTCACTGATGACAAGTCTCTTGCTTCACGATGGGAAGTTTTATGAGGTTTCAAAAGTACGTTTACGTCTTTTCCTTCACTGTTCACATGGATGTATCTGCCACTTATAAGCACGCTTACAGTTGTTACCAAAGCTAGCCAGAGCAGGAAAACAAAAAGTCCAGATGTAATCCAGAGTTCAATCCATGGAGAAACCAGATAAGTCTTTTTCAGAAAGTGAATAAAGTCTTGTACTTGCTGCTTGAGTTTGAATGATGCTGGCGTAGTTTCAGGTTCGCTTGGATCTTCTGAGAACGTATCAAAGTCAATGAAATAGCCAGAAGCAGTTCTGTCAATTGTTGGAATTGCATCAGGATTTGTTGAAATCACAGGAACCAGTTCTTCACGTGTCACGTTGGTGTAGACAGGTGTATTTGGACGAACTGTTATTTGGTTGTCAAGAGGAATGAGTTCCATAGCTTGGTTGCTTAGTCCTTCATTTGTTACAGCTGAATTCTCGATTGTGATCAGTCTTTCAGTCTGAACCTCTTGAATAGTAGCGAGAGGAGTGCGTCTGCTACTAGGCCTACTGCTTAGTATTGGCCACATACTGTGGTTTGATCAGGTCGATGGACACAAATCTTTTCTCCTTTCTTCCAGCAAGGGGCGGCAGAAGTACTGTCCTTGTTCCTTGAACAGCTAGAACAGGTACTGGTTGTCTGTAAGAAGGTCCAAATTCCTTCTTGTCCGCAATTTTTTCTCTGACTAGATCCCCAACTTTTGGAATCCAGACAGGCCTTGCTGGGACAGCCGATATTTCCCCAGTGGTGGTTGGCTGCAGAATACGTTGCTTTGTTTTGTTCTTAATTTGTTAAGATCCTGTAAAACAGCCAAACGATCTTTGATATCAAATGGTTTATTTTCCACCACTGTGCCTATGTGTTCTAAGTCTGGAACCCACATTCTTGTCCCAAATAGGACCTCATGTGGAGTGACCCCCCCTAGAGAACTTCTTGGCAGATTGTTGAGAGCGCGCTGTACGCTATTGAGGTGTTTGACCCACCCATCACCCGAACCTAATACCCTAGCTGTTATAGACTGCTTTATGTCCCGGTTTTTCCTTTCCACAACAGAATTTCCCTCAGGATGGAATGGAGAGGAGTACCGCAATGCAACGCCCAGACTGGCCATGGCCTCCTTGTAAGCCCTAGAGCTAAACGTAGGACCCTGGTCAGAATGTAGCGTGCCTATTGCGTATGTGCCGATAAAGACTCGCAAATCTTTTATAACAGTTCGAGCGTCAGCCGAGCGCTGAGGCCATAACCATAGGAACCTAGATTTAGTATTTGCGGGAATGCCTTTGTCCAGTGGGACGCAGGCGAGTAGATAGCCTAATACTGTCTAACAGTGGTGTCTGTACTGGGCTGCTGCATTCGCAGCATGGTGTCTGAGTGGCTCTCTCGCTGTAATTTACAGTCTAAGCAGTTGTTGATGAATATGTGAATGTGTGTATTCATTCCAGGCCACCAGTACATCTCTTTTAATTTCAAAATTGTGTTTGAGATCCCTTGATGTGACAGACCCTCCCCCAAATGAGTTTCATAAATCAAGGCTGCTCTTCGTTCCATGTTTGGACTGCTGGGTAGGGTGAAAGGCCTGCCACCAGGTGGCAGGCCCTCGAGTCAGACAGTCCATGCGGGGTGGAAGCGCTTTGCTTGAAATAACAGCCGAAGCTGGCCAAGCAGTCCATCCCTAAAAGGACCAAGAGTGCCCAATCGATCAGAGTACGGCTGGGACATCCCCTTGGCAGGCCACCCTGCACAGGGGGTATGCTGGCTTCGCATCCCTGCCTGCTCCCAGGGCAAGCAGACTCAGAGAAAAAGGACCATCAGCAAGGGGCTGAGAGGCAGGCGCATACCCGGGCCCCTGGGGGCCCTGGCGGGCGGGCCCGGGTGCTGCCTTCCCCCCATCTCAGCATCGCCAGACCTCACGGAGGTCAGACTGGGCAAACTCAGAGAAAAAGGACCATCGGGAAGGGGCTGAGAGGCAGGTGCGTACCCAGGCCCCTGGGGGCCCCGGCGGGCAGGCCCGGGTGCTGCCTTCCCCCGTCTTAGCATCCCCGGAACTCACAGCGGTCTGACTGAGCAAACTCAGAGAAAAAGGACCATCGGGAAGGGGCTGAGAGGCAGGTGCGTACCCGGGCCCCTGGGGGCTCCAGCGGGCAAGCCCGGGTGCTGCCTTCCCCCGTCTCAGCATCCCCGGACCTCACGGAGGTCTGACTGAGCAAACTCAGAGAAAAAGGACCATCGGGAAGGGGCTGAGAGGCAGGTGCGTACCCGGGCCCCTGGGGGCCCCAGCGGGCGAGCCCGGGTGCTGCCTTCCCCCGTCTCAGCATCCCCGGACCTCACGGAGGTCTGACTGAGCAAACTCAGAGAAAAAGGACCATCGGGAAGGGGCTGAGAGGCAGGTGCGTACCCGGGCCCCTGGGGGCCCCAGCGGGCGGGCCCGGGTGCTGCCTTCCCCGTCTCAGCATCCCCGGACCTCACGGAGGTCTGACTGAGCAAACTCAGAGAAAAAGGACCATCGGGTGGGGGCTGAGAGGCAGGTGCGTACCCGGGCCCCTGGGGGCCGCGGCGGGCAGGCCCGGGTGCTGCCTTCCCCCATCTCAGCATCCCCGGACCTCACAGAGGTCTGACTGAGCAAACTCGGAGAAAAAGGACCATCGGGAAGGGGCTGAGAGGCAGGTGCGTACCCGGGCCCCTGGGGGCCCCAGCAGGCGGGCCCAGGTGCTGCCTTCCCCCATCTCAGCATCCCCGGACCTCACGGAGGTCTGACTGAGCAAACTCGGAGAAAAAGGACCATATGGAAGGGGCTGAGAGGCAGGTGCATACACGGGCCCCTGGGGGCCCCGGCGGGTAGGCCCGGGTGCTGCCTTCCCCCATCTCAGCATCCCCGGACCTCACGGAGGTCTGACTGAGCAAACTCGGAGAAAAAGGACCATAGGGAAGGGGCTGAGAGGCAGGTGCGTCCCCGGGCCCCTGGGGGCCCCGGCGAGGCGGGCCCGGGTGCTGCCTTCCCCTGTTTCAGAATCGCCTGACCTCACGGAGGTCTGACTGACCCCTCCCTAGTAATCCGGAGGAAAAACACCCCCCTTTCTTGTAATCTGTGCACACGAGGTGACAGAGGGGACCCAAGGTGCAAAGTACCCGACCTCCTGGAGCCCTCGCTGGGATCGGGGAGGCAAATGAGCCCCTCATCGGGACTTCCAGGAAGCCCGGCCATGTGGTCACCCCATAGGAAAGCATTGGGTGCGACCAGATGGCCGAGGGATAGGTGCGACCAGATGGCCGAGGGGAAAGGTGCGACCAGATGGCCGGGCACGAAAGGGAAGCCATCTGGCCGCTCTGTGCCCCAACGAAAGAGTGAGTGGGCGCCGGGGCATGGGGGACCGGGGGACCGGAGGCCCAGGGCCCCAGCTGGGCCCCAGCCATGGGGGCTGCGAGGGGGGGAGCCGACGGGCCCTCCGACCTGGGGCCCGCAGACACCTCGACAAGCAGGCGAAGCGGGGGAGGTCTGCACGGGACCGACGGACCCCCGTCCCAGGCCCTTGGCATAGAGGCAGGCCGGGGGACAGGGCCCAGGGCTGGAGCACCCGACCCGGGGCCCAGAGGGGCCCCTGGACCCAGCCGTTGCTCCCAGGCCCAGAGGCACAGGGGAAGCATCCCCGGGCCGGCAGGACCCCGTCCCGGGCACCCTGCCATGCGGCAGGACCGAGGACGGAGCCCGGGGTGGGGAGGCCGCCCTCCCCGGAGCCCTCAGGGGCCCCGGACGGAGCTCCTGAACCCAGCCAAGCGAGGGGGGCTCCCCGGGCATGACGGAACCCCGTCTCGGACCTTTGGCAAAGCGGCAGGCCGGGGGAAGGGGCCCAGGGCTGGAGCACCCGACCCAGGGCCAGGAGGGGCCCCTGGACCCAGCCGGGGCTCCCAGGCCCGGAAGCAAAGGGGAAGCCTCCCCGGGCCCGTGGGACCCCGTCCCGGGCACCCTGCCATGCAGCAGAACCGAGGACAGAGCCCGGGGTGGGGAGGCCATCTGGTCGCCCCATTGGAAAGCATTGCGTGCGACCAGATGGCCGAAGGGATAGGAGCGACCAGATGGCCGGGACCGAAAGGACGCCCATCTGCCCACCCCCGAGCCTTCGTGGTAGGGCTCCCACCTGCCCTTGCAGGGCTCGGGGGCTCCGCTTCCCGGGTGCTCGGGGGACCCCGGCCGGGCCTTAGGCACGGGGAGGCCAGCCGGAGCTCTCGGGCCCGGACGCCCGGGGGAGGACTGCCCAGGACCCGTGGAGCCCGTCCTGGGCACTTTGCCACGCCGCAGGCTGGAGGAGGGATCCCCGGATGCTGGGGAGGTGTTGTCCGGGCCCAGCCCATCTGGTTCCCAGCTGAGAACCGCCAGCCCAGGAGGGGTGTCCTGGCATGCCCTGCCCCTAGTAATCCGGAGGAAGGCTACCCCGCTTTCTGGAAATCCGTGCGCACCGCAAGGCTCAGGGGACCCTGGGCGCGAACATGCCCGACCTCCTGGAGCCCTGGCTGGGGTCCGGGAGGCAAATGAGCCCTCATCGGGACTTCCAGGGTGGCCCAGCCATCTGGTCGCCCCATTGGAAAGCAGTGCGTGCGACCAGATGGCCGAGGGGAAAGGTGCGACCAGATGGCCGGGGTCAAAAGGACTCCCATCTGCCTGCCCTGAGCCTTCCCGGTAGGGCTCCCGCCTGCCCAAGTAGGGCTCGGGGGCTCCGCTTCCCGGGGGCTCGGGGACCCCAGCTGGGCCTCATGCATGGGTAGGACTCCCATCTGCCCGCCCCGAGCAGAGCCGAGCCTTCGCGGTAGGGCTCCCGCCTGCCCACGCAGGGCTCAGGGGGGCTTGGGGACCCCGGCTGGGCCTCAGGCACGGGGAGGACCACGGGAGCTCTCGGGCCGGGGCGCCCGGGGGAGGACTGCCCGGGACCCATGGAGCCCATCCCGGGCACCTTGCCACACCGTGGGCCGGAGGAGGGAGACCCGGATGCCTCGGGAGGTGTTGTCCGGGCATAGCCCATCTGGTCCCCGGCAGAGAACCGCCAGCCCGGGAGGGGTGTCCCGGCATACCCTGCCCCTAGTAATCCGGAGGAAGGCTACCCCGCTTTCTGGGAATCCGTGCGCACCGCGAGGCTCAGGGGACCCTGGGCGCGAACGTGCCTGACCTCCTGGAGCCCTGGCTGGCATCCGGGATGCAAATGAGCCCTCATCGGGACTTCCAGGGCGGCCCGGCCATCTGGTCGCCCCATTGGAAAGCATTGCGTGAGACCAGATGGCCGAGGGGAGAGGTGCGACCAGATGGCTGGGACCGAAAGGACTGCCATCTGCCCGCCCCGAGCCGAGCCATAGCGGTAGGGCTCCCGCATGCCCTTGCAGGTCTCCGGGGCTCTGCACCAGGGACCCTTGTCCCGGGCAGATGGACACTTGGCAGGTGGCAGGACGGGGGCTCCCAAACCCCAGGCCCTGACCGAAACACAGTCCCCGGGGCTGGTCCGTGCTTCTCAACTCAGCCAGGCCGGGGAGATCGGGGAGTCTGCCCAGGCACGAGGGACCCCTGTCCCGGGCACACGGACTCTCAGGACGTGCGCTCGTTTTCCACACATTTTTTCCAAAATTCTGCGTAGTGGCGCTACGCCAACTACGCCCAGCCCTAGTCTTAAACCTCACTTTTCTCTTGAAGGTTCACTATTCATTGACTGCTCAGAATGTTAGGCCTACGAAATGTAAAACAGCAATCCTAACCATGTCACTGTTGTGAGTCTCACCAAGTTTGTGAAGGTATGTGTTGGACTTGGCCCTTTTTGGCAGGTTCACCCCTGAACTGTTTGCCTTGTCTGTAACCTGGTGTTGGTGATTTTAGGCCTCTGAGCACTTTCGCACTGTGGTCCAGTGGAAAGTGCGTGCGCTCTCTGTGTACTTGTGGTGAGATTGGCCTGCCCTCCCATAGGAATGCATGGGGGATAAGTGTGTCCATGGTAATTCCGGGTATGAGAGGAGCAGTGTGGTCAAGTCTGGTATGTATGAAATTGTGTGAATAAATGCTGCGCAATGGTGTGCGCAGATTTATTGTGGTTATTTTAGAAATGCCACTTTTAGAAGTTGGCATGTCTGTGTGCTATGTGTCTGCCTGCCTGATGTGAATTGCAAGTCTGGCTTTGTGAGTGACAGGGGCTGGGAGGTGTGTGTGGCTCCAGGAGACAGGGTGAGTCAGCCCAGTGATGAATAGAGAGATCTCCATGTAGATGGGTGGGAGGAGTTGCACCTGGGACCTGAATAGGGCTGTGCCTTCCCTCCACAATGCTGGCTCCACCTCCTGTGGTGCGTCTGATGTCCCCAGCCTACACTATGAAAGGGAGGAGGAGCTTGGCAAAACAAAGTGCTCCAAATCCCTCTATACCAGTTCTGACTGGTATCCCCAAGCCCTGTGCTGTGTCACAAAGGGAAATTGTAGTATAAATATAGGGGCTGTGACCCCATAAAAATCTTCTGTACTTTGGTGCAGATCCTGCAGGTGTGCTGCTGCTGGGGGCCCGGGAAGGGCTGCCTCTCTGGGCCCTGCATTGCCCCTTCATCTAAGGACTGATTCTTTTGCTGCAGGACCTTTGCCTGCTTCCAGCGCCTCGTGAGCGCTCACTTTACTTTTATTTTCCCCCAGGAAAGAGCGTGGGCTTAGCAGCGCGGAGCTGCTGTTTGAGGGAATCCCGGCGAGGGGTTATTTCAGGAGTGTACCCCCTTACCCTGACTAGAAGCAAGGGTCCCTATTTGGACAAAGGTACCTACCTCTGCCAACTAGAGACCCCCAGTTCTAACATTGGTTGTCAGCGGTGGGGATGAGGACTTGCATTTGCACAGTACCACAGCGACAACTGGTTGCACTACAAGCTCTGCATTTTAGATAGTTACATAGAAAGGGATTATTGTTTCTGAGTTTGTTTTAAGTGTCATTTCTTTTTGAAATGTGTTTTATGTTGCACTATGAGTTGGGGGTCCTGCCAAGGACAGAAACCAGAGAATCTGGAGGAGTGACTGCCCTTGTGCAGACTGCTATCTTGGGTTGGCCTAAAGCTGAAGGAGGGACTGCCCTTGTGCCATCGTGCTATTTCTTGGGTTGGCCTGAAGCTGAAGGAGTGACTGCCCCTGTGCTGTCTGCTGGTTCTAGGGTTGGCCTACAGTGGTAACTTAATTGGCATGGAGTAACTGGCTCGGGAGGGTAGATTATCCCCTAAGTGCAGTGTGAGTTTTCTGGAATCCCCAGTAAGGGTGAGATCCAGTGGTGGCAGCAATATGAAGTCCAGTGCAGGAAGTCCCATTCCCAGTTCCCAGAGTATGGTACCTGGTTCCCAGTAAGAGGGGGATAGGTTGAGATTCAGGGGCAGTAAGATACTGTCTCACCAGTCTGGGGGGGGCATATGTGGATGAGTGGTGTGTTGCACTAGACGATTGGGTGTGAGTTCTCTGAAATAAGGAGCTTGCATGGGGGAGTGACCCTAGAGGAATGTTGCAGGTGTCTCCAAACCTGCGTGGCGGAGATGGTTCAGAGGAACACAACTAGGTACCATTATAGTGAGGAGGTTGCAAGGCCTCACATCATGTCCTGCGAGGAAGGTGTGAGACTGGGCCGTATTCCGAGCCTCAACCTCAGTCTCCAGTACTGGATGGTTCTTAGATGGAACACAAGGAAAGGAACCTAGTCTGTCCTGTTGGACTGTTCTGTGTGGGGGACCTTCCCATGTTAGAGGATCTGAAGAGGCATTGGGGAGTGATTCCAACAAGAGTGGCTCAGGTATCTTCCGGTCCTGTATGGTGGAAGAGGTTCAGTGTAGCCCAGCTAGGTCCCAGTGTAGCGGGAGGGGTGTAGGGGCTCACGTCCTGTCTCAGAGGAGAAGGAGTGAGTGTGGGCTGTGTCCCAAGGTGCCCAAAACCCAGTCCCAGGGCCTGGATGGTTTCTTCAGGGAACACCAGGTCGGGGGCCTAGGCTGTACTTGTAGGCCATTTGAGGAGGATCTCCCAGTGTCTAGAGGACGTGGAGTGTCTGTAACCAGAGCTCCAGCAATCCTGGTGTCTGGCAGTGCCACTCCTAAGGGGAGGGTGCAGAAGTCCAGAGTGAGGGGTGAGAGGGGGAAAGAGTCCCCAGTGGAAGAACCAGTGGGTCAGCGGCCAGCCAGAAGGGCTTGAGTCGCCAATGATTGACCATGGTGGCGCCACTTCTGTCCTGGGGGATCTTCGCGCACTGGCAGATGGACAGGGGTCATGAGATCTGCGCCAGGCAGACTGTCACACGACACATTAGTTATGTGTCACCCTCGGGGGGGCATGCGTGCTCCCAGTGAAGTCCTGGTTCGCCGGGCATCTGACCAAAGGTGTGAGAAGTTGGCCTGGTATATGCTGTTCACTAATTAAAGTGGACACCTTGCACCAGTACAATTCGACTCTTATGGTAGATAGGTTTAAGACAACCTTTATAGAAAGCTATCCTAGTGGTAGCTGTGGAGAGCAGCCTTCAGGCTAAGTCTTGAAGGAATGTAAAGCAGCCTGTTTTACCACACAATCTCTTGAATCACCAAATGAAAAGACACCACACAGGTATATATATCAAATATATATGTATTTATTACTAAACACTCTACTAATCTCTTTATGAGATTAGAAGTCAGGAACATATGCACAAATCAACGTTTCACAATAAATTAAGCACAAATATGGCTGGGGCCCTAGGGGCGTACCAGACCATATACTAAAAAAGGGACTTAGCAACAACGACTTGCAGGGAGACAAGGCCTAGGGCCTTCAGAAGTGCTGGGGCCTCACGAAACCACCCAAGGCAGGTAAGTAAAGGACCCACGGGGGACGCGTGCAGTGTGGGTACACAGGCGCGGATCGCCGTTGACTTCAATGGGGTAAGTCGCGGTTGGAAATTAAGAGTTCTAGGATACTTCGGGAGAACCTACAAGCAAGTCACTTACAGGGTAAGTAGTTCTAGGGCCCACACCCACAGGAACACCATAGTGCTGGAGTTACCTCACCCAGGGAAGCCGGGTGCATAGGTGTCCTTTGGTGTTGGGTCGCGGCGTCGTTTTCAATGGCGAACAAAGAAGACTTGCTGCTTGCGGGAGCTGAAGAAGAGTCCGGTGGAATCCAAGCCTGGATTCTGAAGAAGGATGACCTGAAAGCAGAGGGGACAGTGTTCAAAGTCACTTGGCAGTGACCCGGGGCAAGGAAGATGGATGCCCACCGTCGTCGGTCGATTCAGGTCAGTTGCGGGTGCCTTGACTCTTCAGCCACGAGGTCCAGGAGGCATCGACGACAACCAGGAGCTGGATTCTGTGTGTCCCACGAAGTCTGCAGCTTACTGCGGTGTCGGCAACTCAATTGGAGCCAACAAGCCTTGGCAACAGCAAGTCTCGGGAGATGAAGAAAAGTCGATGGCACAGACCAGCAAGGTCTGAGGGTCTCACCCAGCGAGGGTAAGTCAGGGCAGGCCTGGAGCAACCAGGGGAGCCCTTTGGTTTCTTTAAGAAGTCTTCTGGGGACCCACGAGCTGGCTGGCAAGGGATTGCAAAGACACCTCGGGCGGAATCACTCAACAGGGGCCCACGGTCATTTGAGAGGGTGTAGGCCTCTGATCTTCGGAGAGATTCCTGCTGGAGGTCGGAACCACACGTGGTCCAAAGCACAAGTTTGTAGAACATTGTGAAGGGGTTGCACTTGACAATAGTGCACGGTACCCAGGGGTCGCGGTTCCTCATCACTCGTGGGGTCCACTTGCCTCAGCTTCGCTGGGGACTCACGATGGCCTGGGAGAAGTCAGGAAATCCACTTCTTGGGCTGCAGGAACTTCGGACTCCGGCGGGAGCGGCGTAGTTTGCGACCGTCGTTGTCGTTTTTGGTGCCTGCCAAGCAGGGGAGTCACTCCTTGACTCCAAGGGAGATTCTTCTGTCTTCCAAAGGTAGTGGAACGTCGAAGGGCCAGGATTCTTCTGTAGAGCGTCATCCAGGGGTTATCTAACTTGCAAGTTCAAGGTTTCCCCATCTTATACTAAAAAGAGGGGATGGACAAGCTCTATGACCCCACCTATGGGAGGGTCAAGGGAGGGGGTGGCTACACCCACTTCCCTTTGTCCAGTTTCGTGCCAGAGCAGGGGCAGGTAGCCCCTGAGCCGGTTTGAACTGGCATATGCACAGAGGAGCCTTTTGCTCCCCCAGTGCAGGACTTCAAAGCACTCTAAGAGTGCACCCACCCAGCCCAAATACACTAAACCCTGTCTGGGAGGTGGTTACACCTCCCTGTGACAGGATGCCTATTGTTGGGCTTCCTCCACTGTGAGTTTCGGTCATCAGCAGGAGGGCAGCCCAGTGTCTGTGACTGGTGGCATCCATTTTGTGATGCCAGGGCTCTGCAGGATTCTACCGCGTTTCCACAGCAGGTACATGTCTTATACGTCTAGAAGGGTGGAATGCTACCCCCGCCGCCAGGATTGGCGGGGGGGGGGTAGTATTCCAAGATGTTTGACACCAAACACGACATGTTTTGATGCAGCCATTCCAAAGTTAGCATTTTACCGCGAGGATATAATGCACTTAAGAGTATATGGTTTAACCGCATCCACAAACAGCACCAGAGAATAGACTCTGAGAGCTGCAGAGGGGCCCTGCTCATGCAGAGGCACCCCCTCACATAGAAGCCAAGCACCCTGCCCTCAGGATTGATAGGGCCTGCCTTAGGGGTGACTGATAGGTTTATATGTGTGTGCAGGAGAGATATAGGAAACCTATATCTCAGTGAGGAGTGCTAGCACCACCTCACCCAGGCTGCAGTAGCAGTCCTGTGGTGTCAGATTTAGTCTGCTTCCCAGGGGTGGCATAATACATGCTGCAGCCCTGGTAGGCCTGTGAAGTACCTATGCCCTTGGTACCTAAGGTACCATATACTAGGGACTCATAAGGCACCACAGTATCCAATCACTATGTGCACCTAGAGTGCACTCCATGTCATTTAGAGAGAACAGAGAGGCTGGGGCCCTGATTGGCAGGGACCCAGCCAGACTATAGCCAGAAACCAGTGCTAACATCAGAAAAAAAGTGGGGGCAACATAAGAGGCAGATCCTACTCTCCTACACAAGAGAAGTGCAGAAAGAAGAAAGAGCAGTGCAGAAAGAACCAACAGAGTTGAATAAAGAGGCTAGAGGGGTGCAGAAAGAGACAAGAGAAGTGCAGAAAGAAGCAAAATAGGTACAGAAAGTGGCAAGAGGGGTACAGACAGAGGCAGGAGAGGTACAGAAGAGGGGTGCAAAAAGAGGCAATAGGGGTGCAGAAATTTGCAAGAGAGGTGCAGAAAGAAGCAAGAGCAGTGCAGGAAGAACCAACAGAGGTGCAGAAAGAGGCAAAAGGGGTGCAGAAAGAAGCAAGAGATGTGCAGAAAAAAGCAAGAGAAGTGCAGTTAGAAGGAACAGAGATGCAGAAAGAGGCAAGGGGGGTACAGAAAGAGGCAAGAGGAATGCAGAAATAAGCAACAGAGGTATAGAAAGAGGCATGAGAAGTGCAGAAAGAGGCATGAGAGTTGCAGAAACAGCCAAAAGAGGTGCAGAAAGAAGGAACATGGGTCAGACAGAGGCAAGAGAGGTGCAGAAAAAGGGAAGAGAGGTGCAGAAAGACACAAGAGGGTGTCGAGCTCTGGGACCTACTCGACACCTCATCACCGGACATCGCCTTCCTGACAGAGACCTGGATGAACGAATCCTCCGCACCCGACATCGCCATAGCCATCCCCGATGGCTACAAGATCACCCGCAGAGACCACACCAACGGAATCGGAGGAGGAATCGCCATCGTCCACAAAGACACCATCAGGGTCTCGAACAGCACCAACGACACTCTCAGCACCGCCTAACACATGCACTTCCAGATCCACACGGATCCCAACACCACCTTAAGAGGCACCCTCATCTACAGACCCCCCGGACCCCGACCCCAGTTCAGCGACTCCATAGCCGACTTCATCAGCACGCACGCCCTGACCTCCACCGACTACATCCTCCTCGGAGACCTGAACTTTCACCTGGAGAACAACAACAACAGCAACTCCTCCACCCTGATCGACAACCTCGCCAACCTCGGACTGAAACAGCTCGTCACGACGCCGACCCACATCGCCGGACACACGCTCGACGCCATCTTCTCCTCAAGCTCCCACGTCTCCTTCAGCCACACCTCCGAACTCACCTGCACTGACCACCACTGCATCCACTTCACCTTCTGGAAACCCGATGCACACCACCGCACCCTACAGATCCCCAGCAGATGCTGGAGCAAAGTCACCGAAGACCAACTCCAGACAAACCTCGCACTCAGCCTACCCACCGACCCCTCCAACCCAGACGCCGCCGCCCGCAATCTCAGACGATGGATGGACGACTGCGCCAACACCTTAGCCCCGCTGAAAAAACCAACCTACAAAGACACCAGCAAGAGAGCTAGCTGGTTCACCCCGGAACTCCTAGCATCCAAGCGCACCTGCCGGAAACTGGAGAACAAATGGCACAGCGAGAAGACGCCGGACAGCCGCGCAGCCCACAAAGACGCCATCTGCAACCACCATCACCTCATCAGGTCCGCCAAGAGGACCTCCATCAAAGACCTCCTCGACAACAATGCACACAACAGCAAGGAGCTCTTCAGCATCGTGAAGGAACTCTCCAACCCCAGCTCCAACGCCAACGACATCCCGCCGTCGCAAGCCCTGTGAAATTCCCTCGCCACCTTCTTCCACCGCAAGATCGCCGACATCCACGACAGTTTCGACTCCCGGACGACCCCAACAGGCCCCGACACATCAGACCCGCTGCACCCCATCGACCACGACCCCCTGACAGCCTGGGTCAATGTGAACACCGAGGACACAATCAAGACCATGGGCACAATCCACTCCGGCTCCCCATCAGACCCTTTCACACCACATCTTCAACAAAGCCGGCAGCTCCATCGCACCCCACCTGCGCAACGTCATCAACCTCTCCTTCGAGACCGCAACCTTCCCAGAGAGCTGGAAACACGCCGAGATCAACGCCCTACTCAAAAACCCAAGGCGGACCCGAGCGACCTCAAGAACTTCCGGCCCATCTCCCTGCTTCCATTCCCAGCTAAGGTCATCAAGAAAATCGTCAACAGACAGCTCACCCGCTACCTCGAAGATAACAGCATCCTGGACCCCTCCCAGTCAGGATTCCGCAGCAACCACAGCACCGAGACCGCCCTCATCGCCGCCACAGACGACATCAGGATCCTGCTGGACAATGGCGAGATGGCGGCCCTCATCCTCCTGGACCTCTCCGCCACCTTCGACACTGTCTGCCACCACACACTACGCACACACCTCCACGACGAAGGGATCCGAGACAAGGCCCTGGATTGGACCACCTCCTTCCTTTCCGGCAGAACCCAGAGCGTCCGCCTCCCCCATTCCGATCCGAAGCCTCCGAGATCATCTGCGGCGTACCCCAGGGATCTTCCCTCAGCCCGACACTGTTCAACATCTACATGGCTCCACTCGCACGCATCACCCGACAGCACGACCTCAACATAATCTCCTATGCCGACGACACTCAACTGATCCTCTCCCTCACCAAGGACCCCCTCACCGCCAAATCCAACCTCCACGAAGGAATGAAAGCCGTCGCCGACTGGATGAAGTGCAGCCGACTTAAGCTGAACACAGACAAGACGGAGATCCTCATCCTCGGCTCCAACCCATCAGCCTGGGACGACTCCTGGTGGCACTTGTCACTAGGGGCACCCCCGACACCAACCGACCATGCTCGCAACCTGGGAGTCATCCTCAACTCAACGCTCACCATGACCAAGCAAGTCAACGCAGTCTCCTCCTACTGCTTCAACACCCTCCGCATGCTCCGCAAGATCTACAGGTGGATCCCGACAGACACGAGAAGAACAGTCACCCAGGCCCTCGTCAGCACCAAACTCGACTACGGAAACGTCCTCTACGCAGGAGCCCCGACCAAGCTTGTAGGAGAGTAGGATCTGCTTCACATGGGTACCCCCACTTTTTGCTGATGCTTCACTGTTTTTCGACTTTAGTCTGGCTGGGGCCCTGCTAATCAGAACCCCAGCCTAGCTGCTTCCTCTCTAAAATGGTTTCCATGTGCCTTAGGCACATCTCTGATTGGAATCTGGAGTGCCCTTATAAGTCCCTAGTATATGTTATACTATGTACCCAGGGCATAGGTACCTCAGAGGCCTACCAGGGCCTGCAGCATGTATTGTGCCACCCCTGGAAGGCCATCCAAAATGACACCACAGGTCTGCTACTGCAGCCTGGGTAAGGTGGTGCATGCACCCCTTACTGTGATATAGGTTACCTATCTCACTACATATGTACACACATATAAACCTATAAGTCACTCCTATGGCAGGCCTTACCAATCCTGAAGGCAGAGTGCTTGGTTTTTATGTGAGAGGGTGCCCTGCATGAGCATAGCCCCTCTACAGCGTTCGAGTCCCTCCTCTGATGCTGTTTGTGGTACAGCCTGACCATATACTCTTAAGTGCATTATATCCTCGCGGTACAATGCTAACTTTGGACTGGCTGCACCAAAACATGTCGTGTTTGGTGTCAAACATCTTGGAATACTACCCCCTGTAGGAGAGTAGGATCTGCTTCACATGGGTACCCCCACTTTTTGCTGACGCTTCACTGTTTTTCGACTTTAGTCTGGCTGGGGCCCTGCTAATCAGAACCCCAGCCTAGCTGCTTCCTCTCTAAAATGGTTTCCATGTGCCTTAGGCACATCTCTGATTGGAATCTGAGTGCCCTTGTAAGTCCCTAGTATATGGTATACTATGTACCCAGGGCATAGGTACCTCAGAGGCCTACCAGGGGCTGCAGCATGTATTGTGCCACCCCTGGAAGGCCAGCCAAAAGGACACCACAGGTCTGCTACTGCAGCCTGGGTAAGGTGGTGCATGCACCCCTTACTGTGACATAGGTTACCTATATCACTACATACATACACACATATAAACCTATAAGTCACTCCTATGGCAGGCCTTATCAATCCTGAAGGCAGAGTGCGTGGTTCCTATGTGAGAGGGTGCCCCTGCATGAGCAAGGCCCCTCTGCAGCATTCGGAGACCCTTCTCTGATGCTGTTTGTATTGCAGCCTGACCATATACTCTTAAGCGCATTATAACCCCGCGTTAAATGCTAACTTTGGGATGGCTGCACGGAAACATGTTGTGTTTGGTGTCAAACATCTTGGAATACTACCCCCCGCCAGTTCTGGCAGCGGGGGTAGCATTCCACCCTTCTAGAGGGAGAGACATGTACACACCGGCGTGCCCGGTAACTTCTTTCCAAGCCCTGGCATCACAAAATGGATGCCGCTGCCACAGACACGAGTCTGGCCTCCTGCTGCTGACCGAAACTCCGGCAGGGAGGCCTGGACAATAGGTTTCCTGTCCCAGGGAGGTGTAACCACCTCCCCAGACAGGATAGTGTGTATTGGGGCTGGGCGGGAGCACTCTCTGGTGCTTTGAAGTCCTGCACTGGGGGCACATTTGGTGTCCCTGTGCATACCCAGTTCAAACCGGCTCAGGGGCTTCCAGCCCCTGCTCTGTGCGAAACTGGACAAAGGGAAAGGGTGTAACCACCCCTCTGCCCTGACCCTCCCATAGGTGGGTCCCCAGAGTATGTCCAACCCCTACCTTAGTATAAGTATGGGACCCCAGTCCTTAGGACTTTAGATTTACCTGGACGAAACTCTGACACAGAATCCTGGACCTTCGATGCTCTACTTTAAGATTAGAGGACTGAAGAATCTCCCTTGGGGTCAAGGAGTGACTCCCCTGCTTGGCAGGCACCAAAGAAGCAATTGTCCAGTCTGCATCGCCGAAGCTCCCGCCGGACGCTGAAGTCTTTTTATCACCAGATGTGGATTTTCAGACTTCCCCGAGGCTCCCCGGAGTCCCCAGCAAAGCTGAGGCCCATAGCTGTCGTGGGTAACGTGAAACCGTGACCTCTGGACACCAAGCACATTTGCAAGTGCATCCTCTTCCTGGGATCCCATGAAGTTGTGCTTTGGGCTCTAAGTAGCCCCCGCCTCCAGCACCGACTGCACCGAAGATCACTGGCCTCCACTCCACGAGAGTCCCATGAGCCAGCTCCAAGTGCGTCCACTCGACGCTCCTTTGCGGTCGCTAGTCCGTTGGCTAGTAGGCCCTCCCGAAGGTCAATCTTATCCTGCTTGGGCTTCTCTGGTTGCGCAAGGACTTACCCTTGCTGGGTGAGTCCCTCAAACCTTGCTGGTCTGCATCAACGTCCTTCTTCTATTTCAAAGAGACTTGCCGTTGCCAAGGCTTGTTGGGTCCAATCCGGTCGCCGACACCCCTGCACTCGACAGACATTGTGGCACAGATCGAATCCAGCTCCTGGTTGTCTTCAACTCCTCCTGGACCTCGTGGCTGAAGACTCAAGACGACCGTCAACCTACCTGAAGCACCCTGACATCGGTGGGCATCTGCTCATCGCCTTCCTGGTCACTGGCTAGTGACCCAGACTCTGTCCCCTCTGGTTTCAGGTTCTTCAGATCTTAAATCCACCTTTGGATCCACCCGAACACTTTCGACTTGGTCGCCAGCAGCACTTTGCAG
Source organism: Calotriton arnoldi (assembly GCA_963921515.1). Taxonomy (NCBI): domain Eukaryota; kingdom Metazoa; phylum Chordata; class Amphibia; order Caudata; family Salamandridae; genus Calotriton; species Calotriton arnoldi. Next base: position 157,094 of record CAWUFW010013783.1, on the reverse strand, counting down.
CAGATCGCCATTGAAAACGACGACGAAACCCGACCCCGAAAGACACCTATGCACCCGGCTTCCCTGGGTGAGGTAACTCGAGTACTCCGGTGCTCCCGTGGGTATAGACTCTAGAACGACCCAGTTCTAAAAGGGTTTGCTCCAAGTCCTCCTCTAAGTGTCCCTTTTCTTTAAACTTCCAACCGCGACTTTCCCCATAGAAGTCAACGGCGATTCGCGGCTGTGTTATCACACTGCACGCGTCCCCCATGGGTCCCCTGTGTCACTACCTTGGGTGGTTCCTTGTGGTCCAAGCACTTCTACAGGCTCTAGGCCTTGTGTCTAGCTCAGTCGTGGTTCTTATACCACTTTATTTGTATATGGTTTGGTACGCCCTAGGGCTCAAACGTGTATTTGTGCTATTACTGTTGATAACTAACTTATAACTTATGTATTTCGAACTCTAGCCTCATAAAGAGACTAGAGGGGTGTGTTTAGCAATAAATACATATATTTTGAATATATACCTGGTGTGGTCCTCTTTCATTTGGTCACTCAAGAGATTATAGACTGGTAAAACAAGCTGCTTTACATTCCTTCAAGACTTAGCCTGAAGGCTGCTCTCCATAGCTACCACTAGGATAGCTTTCAATAAAGGTTGTCTTTAACCTATCACCAATAAGGGGTTGTTTGGACTGGTGCAAGGTGCCCACTATAATTAGTGGACAGCATACACCAGGCCAACTTCTCACATTGGTGTGCAGCGTGTGGGATTCCAGCTTGCTATTGTTTTACCAGATAATCTCAATTGAATTGATCAACTGAAAACCACTAAGGAGTACTTTAGGTACATATAAATCAAGCTTAGTATACAGTAAGTTCTACTGAACTTAGAGTTGTGTGTTAAGGGATAGCACACCCTTTCTACAACTCAAGAGAGTTTAGTAGGCCACACTAGAGTAGGTAGTGCATACACCACACCTCACTAGTAATGTCTTCAAAGCCAGGACCCAGTGAGTCCTTGCCAGAAGCCAGTGGGCTTCTTCCCTCCAAGTATGATAAACTCCCATTCTTGGAATTGAGAGCATTATGCAATACTAGGAAGTTGAAGGCAGGCAAAAGTGCCAGCACCCAGCACCTGAAAGAGGTGTTACTGGCTGATGATCTCAGCAGGCCCCTAGGGTCTGAAGGGGTAGGCAGAGAGGGTGGGGCAGAAAATGAAGAAGGGGGCAAGGGTGAAGAAACCCAGGCCCCCCCCTCTGAAACTGGCCAGGAAGGTGAAAATGACCTTGACCTGGAAAACCCAATTCCCCCTGTGGAGGAGGAGGAGGATCAGATTGACCTCCCTTTACCCCCAGGAAGAATTGTGAGTGTGCCCAGAAGGTCTAGATCTCCTTCTCAGAGTCTAACCACTCTGACACCTCAATAGGGACCTCTGTCTCTTCTCATAGGAGAGAGTCCTCTCATGACAGGAGGAAGAGACTGATTCAGTATGAGCAAGCCCAGCTTGAACTCAGAAAACAGCAATTGGCTATAGACAGGGAGTCCCTAGATCTCTATAGAGAGAGAAAAAAGTTGGGACTAGAGTCCCATGGTGGCAGCAATTTCCCCAGAGATAGGGAAAGGTCTTATGACCATAGAAACCTGAGCAAGATTGTCCCTGCCTACCAGAGTGGGGATGACATCCACAAATGGATAACTGCACTGGAGAGGGCCTGTAAAGTACAGAGGGTCCCTCAGGAGCAGTGGGCAGCAATCTTGTGGCTCTCCTTTGCAGACAAAGGTAGAGACAAGCTCCTCACTGTAAGAGAAGAGGATGCTGACAATTACAAAGTCTTGAAGAGTGCTCTGATTGATGGGTTTGGCCTAACAACTGAACAATACAGGTTAAAGTTCAGAGATACCCAAAAGCACAGACTCAAGACTGGGTAGACTATGTGGATTGTTCTGCTAAGGCTCTGGAAGGTTGGTTGATGGGCAGTAAGGTGTGTGACTTCACAGGATTGTACAATCTTATCATGAGGGAGCAGATTCATAATAACTGTCAAAATCAGCTGTTGCATCAGTACCTGGTGGACTCTGATCTGACCTCTCCCCAAGAATTGGGAAAGAAGGCAGACAAATGGGTCAGAACCAGGGTGAGGCAGAAGGTACAGAACCAAGGTGGTGACCCAAAGAAGCAAGATTCTAAGAACTCTGATAAGGGTGGGGAGAAGGGTAAAGACCAGAAGTCTTCACAAGGCCCCCAAAAATCTTCTTCAGGTGGGGATTCACAGTCTAACAAAGGGAAAGGCCAAAAGAAACCATGGTGCAAGGTCTGTAAGCAAAAGACCCACTGGACCAGTGATTGCACCAAGTCCAAAGACTCTACTCCAGCCCCCACCAACGCCCCTAAGGCACCTGTTCCCCCTAGTACAGTTACAGTTGGTGGTGGGAGTACACAAGGCAAGGGTTTAGTAGGGTTGACCCTGGGTAAGGAGATGAGCTCTGACCTAGGGACTCCAGAAGTCCAGAAAATGTTGGATTTGGGAGTTATTGAACCCTCAGATAGCCCTTGGGCTAGTCCAGTGGTCCTTGTGCCAAAACCTCACACCAATGGTGGGAAAAGAGAGATGAGGTTTTGTGTGGACTACAGGGGTCTCAATGCAGTCAAATTCAAATTCAAAATACTTTATTCGGCTTTAGGATTAAAACCATAAAAGTTACACAGCTCCATATAACAATTAAGACATATAGTTCATAACAATAATATTAAGACAAATTGTCCCCTAAAATACAAAGGTGTATACATCTAATATAAGGAATAATATAGGGGGAAACCACTACACCAGAGGCCAAAATTTCATCAATATGGATAGTAGTGGGGAGCACCTACCAACGTTAAAAGTTTACTAACTATCCATACAGATCCTAGATCTCAGAGAGGATTTCAGAAAGCCTACTATAAAAGTCACACAGTCTAATTTCAACAGTTGTAAATAAAAAAGAGCTGGGCGGACCTGAGTAAAATTCAACTTCTTTAAAAGGGTGTTAAAAAATATCTGCGAGGTACTTCATAAAATTTACAAAAAAACATAAAGTGTAGCAAATCCTGAGGAGACACTCCGTCGCAGCCACAGGATGCTAACACCTGACCTCTGCAGCTCCCTTTTGGGACAGCTAGTAGCAAATGAAAATAATCCAATCGAAACCTGATCAATAAAAACCGCTCATGGGGCGACAATGGCCACAAAAGATAAGGCTCAATGGATGGGATTGTTTTAAGCATCACATATTTACGGACACTTGATTTCCCAATTTCTAAATCATCTCTACCATGCTTTTTTAAAGTAATGAAGGTTTTCTTTACAAATTCCACATCCTTCATGGTAATAGAATCAGGCTTTAAAAAAGGTCCGGCCGCCCCAGCTCTTCAAAACAACCCCTAATATATTTTAACCATGGAATGCGAGACATATAATCAAGACTCATAGTTTCTCTTAAAATCAGATGATTGAGAACTAACTCCTTATTTAGCCAACAATTGAGCCAAAACAGCAAAGGGCGCATGGCCAAGGTGTCACATAAAAATGGCAACCCCAATTCTTCATGTACCACCAGATTTGATGTTCCGGTGGGCACTCCTAGGAGACGTTTTAAGAAGGTGTTCTCCGCCACCTGCAGAGCATCGGTTGCTGCATAGCCCCAGATTTCACTCCCATAACTAGCTATAGCAACACTTTTGGCCTGAAATATCTTCAACATTGCCGCAATTGGGCGCTTACCCATCTTCGCTGCAAAGTTGAAGATTGCCGCATGTCGCCCTTGTAACCTCCCCTTTTTCCTCTGAATCAGGGCCCCCAATTCAAACGGTCATCTATTAAAACACCCAGGTAAGAGAATACCGAAGTCATTGGTACTTTTTCATTACCCACTTTAAAAGGGAACGATTTCTTCGGGCAGAATCCCAACCTGCATAATATAGGATTTAGAATTGTTAATTGCCAAATCACGGGCTTCCATAAAACTCCGAAAGGTGTCTAACAATGTCTGAAGTCCCCTTGCCGTCCTAGCAACGAGGACCGCATCATCCGCATATAGCAGGGCGGGCAGACCTCTTTGCCCCACATATGGGAAATCGACCCCTGTTTTTATCAAAGTTTTTCTAAATCATTAATATATAAGTTAAATAAAAAGGGGGCCAAAATACACCCCTGCCGAACCCCCCTCTCTATTTTAAAATCTCTGGATACACGGAGATTCTGTGCATATCTGATGTTAGCCTTTGTATCCCTGTGCAAATCCTCCAGGAAGTCAACCAAGTTTTCCTCCACCCCCATGGTCCGCATGGATTGCCACAGTTTCCCCGATTGACACAATCAAAGGCAGAGGAAAGATCCATGAAGGCCATGTAAATTGTACCTTGGCGGGCGATTGTATACTTTCCCAGGATCAAATATAAATTAAGGCATTGGGCCAAGGTGGAGCGTCCTGGGCGGAACCCATATTGTATATCAGAGATGATCTCATTCTCTGCCGCCCAAGAGGATAATCTTCCCAGTAATACCCCACCCACAACCTTGACCACGGAGTCAAGAAGGGAGATCGTTCTATAACACAAAGTGCTATTACGATCGCCCTTCTTGAATACCGACACAATGGTTGAGATGCTCCAGGAGTCCGGGCAACCAATCCTGGCCGCCGCGTTAAGAACAGCCATCAATACTGGGGCCCAAAAAGATGGGTTAGATTTAAAAAGGTCTGGAGGGATGCCGTCCGGACCTGGGGCCTTATTACACGACAGCCCTGAGATGGCCTTCTCCACCTCTTTCTGCTCAAACACTATTGGAGCAATAATGTTAACCCTACCTTGGGATTGATAAGGCTCTACGGGCGTCTAAAAATAGATTTAAAATGAGACACCCATTCATCCTCAGATATATTAGTGCCTACTTCTCCATCCCTAGCCTTTTCAAATAAAGGTCGGTTAATAATGCCCCAAAACCTTGCACTATTCCCCAAGGTGCTTGCCTCCAGTAGGTCCCTCCACATTTCCTCCTTTCAGTTCGCCCTTACGGATGGCCAATGCCCGTTTATACTCACGACGGCGGGCACATATCAAAGACTGATTTCTCGGGTAGCTTTTAAAGCATCTTTCAAATGTTTGGCTGCCTTAGAACACTGTGGATCGAACCATCTAGGGTCAGATAACACCGTCCTATGAGAAGGGGCACTTAAAAGTGCCCCTATCTTTGAGATAATAACATCAAAAGCCCTAAGGACACCCCCGGGTGGAAGCCAGATAACACACAGGAAGCTAATTCGGTAGCACAAGACACTTGTACCTTGCCATAAAATGAGTCTGGGGATATCTGTGACCATTTTAGGCGGCGTCTACCATCCACCGGTCTCAACATGCCTGGGAGTGTCACCCTAGCTTGTGTTATCAACAGCCTACCTCCAAGGTGGACACAGATAGGATTATGATCGCTAAAAGCGCTATCCATGATGGTAAACCCACGAAAACTAGACTGGAGTCCAGTGGAAATCAAGATGTAATCTATAAATGAACCATCACTACATCCTTTAAAAGAAGGAACGGACTGTATGCTAAGGGGGTTAGCCAGAGACATTGATGATACCAAATCAAATTCATTAAGCAAACCATTCAATGCATCCCCCTGAACGGAATGCTCAAAATGGAATCCCCGCATCCTGGCACATCCCATCTCAGCCATACACCTAATTTTGGGGTCTCCACAAGGATGAATATTAAAATCCCCTGCCACCATAAGATTATGTGCAACAGAACCACAGGACTGTCTTATAAGGCAGCCTAGCTGGGCAATCTTACACTCCCCCAGCACACTTAGTGCGTTATAAAAATTAATAATGCCCATACAGTCATTTCCTCTCCCTAAGACAATAACTTGAAAGTCCTTATTAGCAGTAGGAAGTTGCTGAATCCTACAGGTCACAGCCAACGAAATGTAGGTCACTAAACCACCCTAGCTCTGCCACAAGGTGACGGGGTCGCAGGGACAAAGAATGCTTTATATCCCTCCAAAACAGGTTACAGTTCACATGCCAAGTCTCCTGAAAACAAATCACAGAGAATTGTCTGTTGAACTGCATCCATACTGGGATCCTGAAATTTTCCCAACAACCCTGCAATGTTCCATGACAAGACATTATAAATGTCTGCCCTTGCGATCATCCCCTGTTGTGCAATCAATGAAAGCACCCGCTGCTGGGGGCTAGTCCTCCCAGACGACTCCACGGCGCTGGACACAATATTTCGCACAGAGATTAATGGGGACCCCTGTTGATGCGATAACTCTCCAGCGGGCTCTGAGTTCATATTCAGTCAGTCTTGCTCATCCAACCTTGATAAAGCTGAAAATCTGTTGGATAGCGCTAACCGAGTAGCAGGCTGGTGCACGGTCGATCGAAGTGGACCCCTTGGGGTTGTGGATAACTTCCACCCACAACCTCACGAGGTCTATGAGACCACCTATCACAAGAAATGTTTGTGTTTGGGGGCCCTATAGGATCAGCCTCATAGAAGAAACCCAACGGGAGAACCTGGATACCAGAATCACGATATGCACGGTCAAAATAAGCATCCTGTAAAATGCTATCCACAAGGGGAGATCCATTGAAATTCACAACAATACAATCCCCCCTCCGGGTTTCCTCATGTTCCCCAACCAGCCCACACTGACGCACCATAATAATATTACGTTCCACCATTGGACCTACAGAGGTGTTATTCGACAACCAATGAGTAACCTTGTTTTTAAGTTGAGTAAAATCTTCATTGGACCCTGGCAAAAGTGGAGGGACATTTCCCAAAATTATTACGAGGGTGTTGATTGGGGTGGAAGATTGATGACCACTGAATTCTTTGTGGCATTTAACTGATGACGCTGTGCCCCTCCATTGGTGTTCCTGATCTTTGTGAAATCAAATCCTGGGGATGAAAGTTAGGAGCCTGTCTATCACTTAAGACATTTGCCAACCCCCTAGATCTTTGGGCGCTATATTTACACCATGAGGCTGGATTCCACTAACAGGCCACGGGACTGATACTAACCCAGGCGTAGATGTAATACCTGGGATTATGTTGTCCTTAGACAAGTTAGGGGCCATAGTTGAGTAGATTGGGCGGGTAGAACAGACCTATTTTGTTCTACTAAGATTTTCTCAATAAGATTTAATTTATCCAAAATGGGGCTCAACTTAGCATCCAGCATACAGCACATGGTAGATTTAAAGGCTTCCATTAAGGCCGGGTGAACTGTGTTTACTACTGGAGGTACAGGTACCGAGAATTTAGGAGCTAACTTGGTGGATACATTTAGTTTAGTTTTTTGGCTTGACTCCCAATGGACTTCAAATTTCTTTTATGCTCCCACATGACCTTTGAGCCACCCTTAATTGTTGTGAGGAGCCAACATTACAATGTGTTTCTAATGACCTATAATTGTTAATACTGCCAGTCTCTATCGTTAGTGTAGAAACACCATCCTTGTTATTCTCAATAATTACAGCGGGAGAAAGTGGCCTATGTGGTACCTCACAAGGAATTTCTTGCAGGGGAGATGAAACTACAATAGTCTCTAGGTTAATACCCAACAGGGGGGGCATAAGTGTACTCGGTGTTTCCATAACACCTTCCCTTGTGGGATTAATAGAACCAGCCAAAAGGGAGGATAAGCCATTAGAGGGAGATCTAGAGAGACGCCTATTCACCATTTCGATCTCCTTATCAATAACAGAAGTAGCTCTCATTAAAAAAGCATCCATGGTTGTAACATTAGCCCTGGTTACAGCTTTTATCCCTTCTTGACTCTCTTGAAGCCTCCGCCTCCCCATATCACAATATCAATATGTCCCCCAAGTCTTAAGCAAAAAACACAACACAGCACCCAATACCCTGATTAGAATGTAAAAAAACAATATCAGCCTAATAAACCATTACAAGCCCCTGCCATACAACAGCAAGGGAGCAAAGAAAGGTCCCGTTTGAATAATACTTCCCCTGTAGTATAGTGCTACACCTAAACACTTCTCAAATCGGACCGCCAAAAATGTAAATGAAAAAAAAGGCAAATATATATATAAAAAAAAACACAATCCCAAGCCAAAGTTTCAATGGACCCCTGCTACTGCAAACGGGTTACTAAGAGGAAGGGCCCAGCCCAGCCTCTTCCGGCCCCAGACGGGCACAGACGGGCCCGCCCTTGGCCCGGGCTTGTCCCGCGCCGCAGGGGTCTAGGCAGCGCTTTATAGTGCGATCACCACGCCTCCCCCAGCGGCAGCTGCATCCAATGCGGGCGTTGTGCTGTAGTGCACCCTGGTACAGCGAGTCCCACCAGGGTATAGCGTCCGTGGCTTCAAGGGCAGCAAGAGCGTAGACAACAGCCCGATGTCCGGCAAACAGGAATAGACGGTAGCAGCAGTAACCACGGGTTAACAGCCCAAAGAGATGTCCCGCGCCGCAGGGGTCAAGGCAGCGCTTTATAGCGCGATCACCACGCCTCCCCCAGCGGCAGCTGCATCCAATGCGGGCGTTGTGCTGTAGTGCACCCTGGTACAGCGAGTCCCACCAGGGTATAGCGTCCGTGGCTTCAAGGGCAGCAAGAGCGTAGACAACAGCCCGATGTCCGGCAAACAGGAATAGACGGTAGCAGCAGTAACCACGGGTTAACAGCCCAAAGAGATGTAGGACTGATGCCCATCCAATACCTAGGGCAGATGAGCTAATAGACACTTTGGCATCAGCCAAGTATCTAAGCACATTTGACCTGACAGCTGGCTACTGGCAGATCAGACTAGCTGATGATGCAAAGCCAAAAACAGCATTCTCAACCCCTAGTGGGCATTATCAATTTGTGGTGATCCCCTTTGGTCTGAAGAATGCACCTGCCACTTTTCAGAGGTTGGTGAATACAGTCCTTACTGGTCTGGAAGCCTATAGTGCAGCATATCTAGATGATATTGCTGTCTTTAGCTCCACCTGGGAGGATCACCTGGTCCACCTCAGAAATGTTTTGCAGGCCCAGCAGAAAGCAGGCCTAACTATCAAGGCCACAAAGTGCCAGATAGGGCAGAGTCAGGTTGTGTACCTGGGCCACCTTGTGGGTGGAGGCCAGGTTTAACCATTGCAGAGCAAGATCCAGACCATCATGGACTGGACTGCTCCAACTACCCAGACTCAGGTGAGAGCCTTTTTAGGCCTGACTGGGTACTATAGGAGATTTGTCAAGGGGTATGGATCAATAGTGACACCCCTGAATGACTTAACTTCCAAGAAAATGCCCAAAAGGTTCAGTGGACAGTTAGCTGTCAAAAGGCATTTGATGACCTGAAGCAGGCCATGTGCACTGCTCCCATTCTGCAGAGTCCTGATTACTCCAAGAGGTTCATTGTCCAAACAGATGCATCTGAATTGGGGGTAGGGGCTGTACTGTCACAATTGAATGATGAAGGTCAGGATCAGCCAGTAGCTTTTATTAGCAGAAGGCTGACCCCTAGAGAGAAACGTTGGTCAGCCATAGAGAGGAGGCCTTTGCTGTGGTTTGGGCTCTGAAGAAGTTGAGGCCATACCTGTTTGGTACTCACTTCCTTGTTCAAACAGACCACAAGCCCCTCCTACGGCTAAAACAAATGAAGGGTGAAAACCCCAAACTGCTTAGGTGGTCCATTTCCCTACAGGGGATGGACTTTACAGTGGAACATAGACCTGGGAGTAACCATGCCAATGCAGATGGACTCTCTAGGTACTTCCACTTAGAACATGAGAGACTCAACTGGTCAAGGTTAGTTTAATGTCCCTACGTTTGGGGGGGTTGTGTAGGAGAGTAGGATCTGCTTCACATGGGTACCCCCACTTTTGCTGATGCTTCACTGTTTTTCGACTTTAGTCTGGCTGGGGCCCTGCTAATCAGAACCCCAGCCTGGCTGCTTCCTCTCTAAAATGGTTTCCATGTGCCTTAGGCACATCTCTGATTGGAATCTGGAGTGCCCTTATAAGTCCCTAGTATATGGTATACTATGTACCCAGGGCATAGGTACCTCAGAGGCCTACCAGGGGCTGCAGCATGTATTGTGCCACCCCTGGAAGGCCATCCAAAATGACACCACAGGTCTGCTACTGCAGCCTGGGTAAGGTGGTGCATGCACCCCTTACTGTGATATAGGTTACCTATCTCACTACATATGTACACACATATAAACCTATAAGTCACTCCTATGGCAGGCCTTACCAATCCTGAAGGCAGAGTGCTTGGTTTTTATGTGAGAGGGTGCCCCTGCATGAGCATAGCCCTCTACAGCATTCGGAGTCCCTCCTCTGATGCTGTTTGTGGTACAGCCTGACCATATACTCTTAAGTGCATTATATCCTCGCAATACAATGCTAACTTTGGACTGGCTGCACCAAAACATGTCGTATTTGGTGTCAAACATCTTGGAATACTACCCCCCCACCAGTTCTGGCGGCAGGGGTAGCATTCCACCCTTCTAGAGGGAGAGACATGTACCCACCGGCATACCCGGTAACTTCTTTCCAGAGCCCTGGCATCACAAAATGGATGCCGCTGCCACAGACACGGGTCTGGCCTCCTCCAGCTGACTGAAACTCCGGCAGGGGAGGCCTGGACAATAGGTTTCCTGTCCCAGGGAGGTGTAACCAGCTCCCCAGACAGGATGATGTATATTGGGGCTGGGCGGGAGCACTCTCTGGTGCTTTGAAGTCCTGCACTGGGGGCACATTTGGTGTCCCTGTGCATACCCCAGTTCAAACCGGCTCAGGGGCTTCCAGCCCCTGCTCTGGCACGAAACTGGACAAAGGGAAAGGGGTGTAACCACCCCTCTGCCATGACCCTCCCATAGGTGGGTCCCCAGAGTATGTCCAACCCCATAACTTGGTATAAGTATGGGACCCCAGTCCTTAGGACTTTAGATTTACCTGGACGAAACTCTGATACCGAATCCTGGACCTTCGCCGCTCTACTTCAAGATTAGAGGACTGAAGAATCTCCCTTGGGGTCAAGGAGTGACTCCCCTGCTTGGCAGGTACCTAAGAAGCAATTGTCCAGTCTGCATCGCTGAAGCTCCTGCCGGACGCCGAAGTCTTTGCATCACCAGATGTAGATTTCCAGACTTTCCCGAGGCTGCCCTGAGTCCTCAGCAAAGCTGAGGCCCATAGCTGTCGTAGGTAACGTGGAACCGTGACCTGTGGACACCAAGCATATTTGCAAGTGCATCCTCTTCTGGGCCTTCCACAAAGTTCTGCTTTTTGCTCCTAGTAGCCCTCACCTCCAGCACCGAATGCACCAAAGATCACTGGCCTCCACTCCACAAGTGTCCCGTGAGCCAGCTCCAAGTGTGTCCACTCGAGGCTCCTTTGCGGTTGCTAGTCCATTGGCTAGTGGGCCCTCCCGAAGGCAACTCTTCTTCTACTTGGGCTTCTCTGGTTGCTCCATATGTGCCCTGACTTACCCTCGCTGGGTGAGTCCCTCAGACCTTGCTGGTCTGCACCACAGTCCTTCTTCTATTTCCACAAGACTTGCCATTGCCAAGGCTTGTTGGGTCCAATCCAGTCGTCAACACCTCAGCAAGCGCCATACGTTGTGGGATAGCTCGGATCCAGCTCCTGGTTGTCGTTGACACCTCCTGGACCTCGTGGCTGAAGAGTCAAGATGACCGTCAACCTACCTGAAGCACCCGACATCGGTGGGCATCTGCTCATCGCCTTCCTGGTCACTGGCTTGTGACCCAGACTCTGTCCCCTCTGCTTTCAGGTTCTTCAGATCTCCGATCCACTTTTGGATCCACCCGAACACTTTCGACTTGGTCGCCAGCAGCACTTTGCAGCAGATCGCCATTGTAAACGACGACGAAACACGAGCCCGAAAGACACCTATGCACCCGGCTTCCCTGGGTGAGGTAACTCGAGTACTCCGGAGCTCCCGTGGGTATAGACACTAGAACGACCTAGTTCTAAAGGGGTTTGCTCCAAGTCCTTCTCTAAGTGTCCCTTTTCTTTAAAATTCCAACCGCAACTTTCCCCATAGAAGTCAACGGCGATTCGCGGCTGTGTTCTCACACTGCACGCGTCCCCGTGGGTCCCCTGTGTCACTACCTTGGGTGGTTCCTTGTGGTCCAAGCACTTCTACAGGCTCTAGGCCTTGTGTCTAGCTCAGTCGTGGTTCTTATACCACTTATTGGTATATGGTTTGGTACGCCCCTAGGGCTCAAACGTGTATTTGTGCTATTACTGTTGATAACTAACTTATAACTTATGTACTTCGAACTCTAGCCTCATAAAGAGACTAGAGGGGTGTGTTTAGCAATAAATACATATATTTTGAATATATACCTGGTGTGGTCCTCTTTCATTTGGTCACTCAAGAGATTATATTTCTATTATGGAGGGTGCACCAGAATTGAAATCAAAAACATCAGGATAAGTCCACACAATTTTTCTTTTTATTCTTCAAAAAAGCCAGAATACGGACATCAGCCAAAGCGTTTTGTTCACTAAGAACTTCATCAGGGCTGAAAACAATCAACATAAAACAACATATAAGGAAAAACCACAAAATTAAAAACTACATACATACATGTATACTACAACATAGAAATATACATAAACAAAGACATTTATAACCAACACAGACTTTGTACCTATAATATTATCATTGGTACATAGAGAAAAAACTTATTATACTATTGTATAAATATCACAAATACATTAAATCATAAAGATAGACATCACATATCAAAGCTAAAAGCTACAGCACATTTAATAATATTGTACCCATTGTATACTTTTATACAACGTATATATTAAAATTTACACATCTTTATTAAAGCAACGGCATAAACAAGATCCAAAACTAAAATTCAATGAAAAAATAAGAGAAAAGGGAAAAAGAAAAGAAAAAGAAAGAAAAATATACTATTAATAATGAAAAAGAGAAAAAGGAAGACGAGAAGAAATTTAAGCAAAGAAAAGTGAACAAGCATAATAACAACAATATAGAAAATGTATTTGCCAAATTCCACCACACTAGTAGCCAATATCCACACCGTTTAATGTTGATGAGAATAGAATAATCCAAAATAACTTTAAATTATAAGGATGAAGTGTACGTTGTAAGGTACAAGAGAACCCCACGATCCTGGGTAATTGCTGTACCATCCAGCATTAATATTCTGCATCAATAAGCAAAAAAGAATATATATTGCATATATGTATAATAATAAATATAAACGTACAAATCAATTTACCACACAATGAAGTAGAGCACTAATCTAAAAGTTCAATATAAAATAGGTTACCAGTATCTGCCTAACATTCTAAGAGGGTCTATACACAGCACAATCCATAATATAGATAGAGTATAATATAAATATATTCAAAAACGCAATGAAAAATCAAAGAAACTACCGTCTACCTAAGTGAAATTGTCCTTTTCTAAACGAATATTTTGATACCAATTAGTTGAAGACAACATCACTGCCATCAAAAAGTCCAATTAACTCCTTTTACATTAATATAGAACATTCCCAAGTGAGGGTCACGACCAGCCTGATGCAACAAAAATAAGACAAACATAATGTAGCCAGTCTATAAGTATTAGATAGGCATACATAAATAACTGTAAAAAGGGATTATCATATATATCACTCGCATTGAGTATTTGCAGCATAACTTTCAAACGATGTATCACAGTAAATGTATAAATATGACCAATAGTAAAACAGAAGCGAAATACACAATCGTCATAGTTCTGTATATGTTCTATCCCTTCCTTATAGGAATACTCCAGCGTTGTGATGCATAAGCATTCAGCCTGACTGGGCTAAAAACGGCCGCGTGTGCGTTGCCATTAGGTTGTTAAACAGACTATAATCTAAAAAGTCCCCGTTACTGGATAAATCACTAGTCATCATACCTGCAATGGTTCATTCGTAGACTGACGATGTTGTCAAAGTAAGACGCTAACCGGAACACAAGTCAGCGGCACTTTTTAATGTAATCGCGCGCAACGTTAAAACGTAATGACATCATAGCCGGTGTTATAATACTCACAGATTAAGAAAAACACGGCGGCCATCTTATAATGGTGGTAAATATTGTGTTTAGAGACTAAGAGTAACATATGTATTACAGATACCCCCCAAAAAAACGTTGATTTTAAATAACGTAAACAGTATCGTAATGCCCCCAAACTTCAATCAAGGTCGGTGGCCATCCTATGTTGCAAAACGTACCGTCGCCAATCCATACCACTTATGACATACTACTGTTTAAAAATATTTATACCAAAAACCTAATACTGATAAAAGTAGACATTTTTTTGTTAAATAATAACATTTTAATTAAAGCAAGAAAAAAAGGGAAGGAAAAACGAAACACGAATCAGCTACATTTTTTGAAAAAATCTCGCGCAACGTTGAAGCGTAATGATATCTTAACCGGTGTTCTAATATTCACAGATTAAAGAAAACACAGCGGCCATCTTATAATGGTAGTGAATATTATATCTAAAGACTAAAAGTAACATTTGTGTTACAGTTAACCAAAAAACCCCACTAATTTTAAATAACGTAAACAGTACCATAAAGCCTCCAAACTTCATTCAAGATCGACAGCCATCCTATGCTACAAAACGTACCGTCACCAATCTATACCACTTTTAACATACTACTATCTGAAAATAGTTTTGTCAAAGACCTAATACTGACCAAAGTCAATATTTTGTTACATAATGATATTATAATTAGAACAAAGCAACAAGAAAAAAAAAAAAAAAAAGGAAGAAAGGGAGGAAAAAGGAGGAAAAATAGGGGGACAGACAAGCAAAGCAATAAAACACGAATAAACAACTAAAAAATAGAAAACTTATCATTCATACACACATGTATGTCATATAACTAAATACAAAGAAAGACCATAATTGTAAAATGGGACGGGTACTTGCATTTCATCACTTGTAAGTTTCCCAAAACCAATCGGCATTGGATAATGTTAACAGATAACCATAATTACATTATCATAGAAAATAATGCATCTCTCCATCAGTATTATGTCCTGAAGATATTGCTCGAAGACGACATATCCATTTGGATTCAATCTGTCTTAATAACAACTCCCTATTACCACCTCTTTTGATAGAGGGGACATGATCGATACCATGGAACCAAAATCAATATCTCCCATGTGTGTGGTATTATAATGCTCCACAATGGGGTATCTACTGTCTTTCTTTCTTAAGGCTCTCCAGTGCTCTTGTATGCGCAATTTGAGACAGCGTATGGTGCTGCCCACATATATCATTTTGCAGGCACATCCAAGAACATAAACCACATATGTAGTATTGCAATTGATGAAGTGGTTAATAGTATACATTTTGCTGGTATTATAAGCAAAGGTTTTGATTTGATTTTTACCCATGGGGCAAACATTACAACACCCACATGTAAAAGACCCTTTAGGTTTGGGTGGCAGCCAGGTGTCTCTAATTGAAGGTGTAGTCACATAACTTGGACAGAGATGATCTCTTAAGGAGACCCCTTTACGATAAGTAATCAAGGGTCTCTCACCAATACAATTCTTTAGTCCTGGAATCTCAGTTAATAACTTCCAGTTTTCTCCTCATGATGTTAAATATTTTATCACTAAACATAGTGTATTGGGTAATGAATCTAGCCCTGCCTCCCTTGGTGTTATCCTTATTCTTTGTAGATTTATCACATAAGGTAAGTTCCCTATTGATTTTTGAGATTCTGTTCTCAGCTTTATCCAATATGGTTTGGCTATAGCCCCTTCTTTCAAAACGTTTCCGAGAATCCAAGACATTAGCTTGAAATGTGTCCTGTTTGCTACAATTCCTTCTGATGCGCGTGAACTCACCAAAGGGAATATTCCTAATAACTGAAGCAGAGTGTGAGCTAGTTGCATGTAAGACTGCATTACATGCAGTCTCTTTCCTAAACAATGTACTTTGTACTACACCATCTTGGACATAAAATCTTATGTCCAGGAAATCAATACTTTCCCTATGATAGGTCATAGTGACCTTAACGTTAAAGATGTTATCATTAAGGTAAGTAAAATACTGTTGTAGCTGGCAGACAGATCCAGACCAGAGGCAGATCACATCATCAATGTACCTCCCCCAGAACACTATATGTTCTGTCCAGGGGGAGGCACCTCTGGCCCAGGCATGCTCCCTCTCATACCATCCCATAAAAAGACAGGCATAAGAGGAGCAAACCTGGATCCCATCGCAGTCCCACGTATCTGATGGAACCACCGACTGTCATGCAAGAAAAAATTGTTCATGAGGATGATATCAATCATATCTACAATCATTTCATTATATTCGAAACATTCAGCACCATCCTTATCCAAGAATGATCGTACAGCCATTAATCCAAATTGTTTCAGAATACAGGTGTAAAGACTTTCGACATTGAAGGTCACAAACAGTAGTTCTTCCGACCATTGGAAATCATTAAGCTTAACAAGTATATCTCTTCCATCTTTGATATATGACGGTAGGTTTAGAACGTGAGGTTGTAATCTTAAATCCACAAACTGGGATAATTTCTCAGTGGGTGAGCCCACCCCTGAGATAATAGGCCTCCCCGGAGGGAACTGCCCCCCCTTATGCAATTTAGGTAACAAGTATATACATGGATGTGTAGGACAATCAACCTTCAGATATCGATATTCATCCCCTGTGATGAGACCACTGTCTCGCCATTCACACAATCGAGCATTAATCATATTTGTGAGACCCGGTATTGGATTAAGCTCGACCTCTCTGTAACATAAATTATCACTTAACTGCCGGTTGATTTCATCCATATAATCTGATTGATTCATTAAAACCACATTCCCGCCCTTGTCGGCTTCACGTATTACCAACTCGGAATCTCCACTGAGTCTAACCAATGCCCGCCTCTGGGCTGGAGTGATATTTTGAACAGTATTCACCGTATATTTATTGGGGACCTCAAGTGCATATAGATCTTCAGTCACTTTTTTATGAAATAAATCAATATTAGAATGGTAAGAGCCAGTGGGCACAAATTTAGATTTTGGGTGCAGGCCACTATCAACACCAGGAATTTGTGCAATCTTCAACTCCTCCAACAACAATGGCATGTCGATCATATCATCCTCATTTAAAGACAATAAGCACTGTACGTTACGAATATCAGCAATAGTCTGAGTGCCCTCATCACTGGTGGTTGAGCTACCCCCAGGATCAAATACCTTATTTGCAAAATAGTCCCTCAGTTTCAATACTCTTGTAAATTTAAACAAGTCGACATGGACATTAGCAAAATCACCACTCTGAGTGGGGCAAAAATTAAGACCATTGCTCAACAATTGTATTTCGTCCTTATCTAATACTTTATTGGACAGATTCACAATTCTCAAATCATCATTTACATTTGAATCACCAGTTGTATTAGTGTTATCTGATATCGTCATACCTATGGTTTCTTGGGCCTGGTTGCTGTATCTGTTTTGTTTGTTGTCCCCTTGGTGGTTCCCCTTTGACCTGCCCCCCTTCTGGTCTTTGTTGATCTCTTTTTTGCTGCAGTCTGCTTGATATTCTTAAATTGGCCAGTTCTTTTTGGAAGGAAGTCGCCCCTTCCCCCAAAGGGGAATACTGTATCATAGAGGAAGAAGCTATACTGCTCTGAGAAGATGATGAGATATTACTCAATGATCGTATGTCTTCACTCTCATCCCTTTGGTCCCTATTTCTTTTCTTATCTCCACCTTCCTGTAAGTTGTCAAACTTCTTGGCAAACGTATATATTCGTCCTTCACGATAATCTCTGTCATCCCTTTTAATTTTTTTAAGTTTTTTATCTTTAAGATAAATTTGGTGACCCTCCATGACCTGTTTTAAAATCATGTAATTCTTATCAATTAGTTCTTTTTGCTCCATTGCACCAATTTCCCTTTCTACACAGGTTATTTCTTCCTGAAGTTTCTCACCTTTGTCCATCGCATGTTTTATTAGAATCCGCATCATAACCTGTGATGCTCCTTCCAAATTTTTTCCCATTCCTGTAATGCACTATCGTCAAGATCTTCAAAAGTAGGGAAGATCAAAATACGTAAACCTCTCGGTATCTTTCCATTTTCCAAATATTGCTTTAGTGTGATGCCATCCCACCATCGACTAAGTTCCTGCTTTTTAAGCGTTCCAATCTAATAAACAGAGTCTTCAAACTTGTACTATTGGTTTTCCCTGAGTTACATTCTGTTTTGTGACACCAGAACCAAATAGGTTCAATGCCATTTCTTCCCGACCGTCAGTGAATTTAGACATGTCAGTAAATTAGTGATTTTATAACTTGTGAGTTTGGTGCAATAACAGTCAAAACAACATAAGAAAACAAAAGACAAAGAGTGGCTGACCATATGTTATGCACTACAATCTCTATTCAATGTACAATAAGCTTTCTGTGCATTGCACCTCCGGAGCCTGCCACAAAAAGACTAAACTGTAATCCAGAGCAGAAGTTATTTCTATTATGGAGGGTGCACCAGAATTGAAATCAAAACCATCAGGATAAGTCCACACAATTTTTCTTTTTATTCTTCAAAAAAGCCAGAATACGGACATCAGCCAACGCGTTTTGTTCACTAAGAACTTCATCAGGGCTGAAAACAATCAACATAAAACAACATATAAGGAAAAACCACAACATTAAAAACTACATACATACATGTATACTACAACATAGAAATATACATAAACAAAGACATTTATAACCAACACAGACTTTGTACCTATAATATTATCATTGGTACATAGAGAAAAAACTTATTATACTATTGTATAAATATCACAAATACATTAAATCATAAAGATAGACATCACATATCAAAGCTAAAAGCTAGAGCACATTTAATAATATTGTACCCATTGTATACTTTTATACAACGTATATATTACAATTTACACATCTTTATTAAAGCAACGGCATAAACAAGATCCAAAACTAAAATTCAATGAAAAAATAAGAGAAAAGGGAAAAAGAAAAGAAAAAGAAAGAAAAATATACTATTAATAATGAAAAAGAAAAAAAGGAAGACGAGAAGAAATTTAAGCAAAGAAAAGTGAACAAGCATAATAACAACAATATAGAAAATGTATTTGCCAAATTCCACCACACTAGTATCCAATATCCACACCGTTTAATGTTGATGAAAATAGAATAATCCAAAATAACTTTAAATTATAAGGATGAAGTGTACGTTGTAAGGTACAAGAGAACCCCACGATCCTGGGTAATTGCTGTACCATCCAGCATTAATATTCTGCATCAATAAGCAAAAAAGAATATATATTGCATATATGTATAATAATAAATATAAACGTACAAATCAATTTACCACACAATCAAGTAGAGCACTAATCTAAAAGTTCAATATAAAATAGGTTACCAGTATCTGCCTAACATTCTAAGAGGGTCTATACACAGCACAATCCATAATATAGATATAGTATAATATAAATATATTCAAAAACGCAAAGAAAAATCAAAGAAACTACCGTCTACCTAAGTGAAATTGTCCTTTTCTAAACAAATATTTTGATACCAATTAGTTGAAGACAACATCACTGCCATCAAAAAGTCCAATTAACTCCTTTTACATTAAAATAGAACATTCCCAAGTGAGGGTCACGACCAGCCTGATGCAACAAAAATAAGACAAACATAATGTAGCCAGTCTATAAGTATTAGATAGGCATACATAAATAACTGTAAAAGGGAGTATCATATATATCACTCGCATTGAGTATTTGCAGCATAACTTTCAAACGATGTATCACAGTAAATGTATAAATATGACCAATAGTAAAACAGAAGCGAAATACACAATCGTCATAGTTCTGTATATGTTCTATCCCTTCCTTATATGAATACTCCAGCATTGTGATGCATAAGCATTCAGCCTGACTGGGCTAAAAACGGCCGCGTGTGCGTTGCCATTAGGTTGTTAAACAGACTATAATCTAAAAAGTCCCCGTTACTGGATAAATCACTAGTCATCATACCTGCAATAGTTCATTCGTAGACTGACGATGTTGTCAAAGTAAGACGCTAACCGGAACACAAGTCAGCGGCACTTTTTAAAGTAATCGCGCGCAACGTTAAAACGTAATGACATCATAGCCGGTGTTATAATACTCACAGATTAAGAAAAACACGGCGGCCATCTTATAATGGTGGTAAATATTGTGTTTAGAGACTAAGAGTAACATATGTATTACAGATACCCAAAAAAAAAACGTTGATTTTAAATAACGTAAACAGTATCGTAATGCCCCCAAACTTCAATCAAGGTCGGTGGCCATCCTATGTTGCAAAACGTACCGTCGCCAATCCATACCACTTATGACATACTACTGTTTAAAAATATTTATACCAAAAACCTAATACTGATAAAAGTAGACATTTTTTTGTTAAATAATAACATTTTAATTAAAGCAAGAAAAAAAGGGAAGGAAAAACGAAACACGAATCAGCTACATTTTTTGAAGAAATCTCGCGCAACGTTTAAGCATAATGATATCTTAACCGGTGTTCTAATATTCACAGATTAAAGAAAACACAGCGGCCATCTTATAATGGTAGTGAATATTATATCTAAAGACTAAAAGTAACATTTGTGTTACAGTTAACCAAAAAACCCCACTAATTTTAAATAACGTAAACAGTACCATAAAGCCTCCAAACTTCATTCAAGATCGACAGCCATCCTATACTACAAAACGTACCGTCACCAATCTATACCACTTTTAACATACTACTATCTGAAAATAATTTTGTCAAAGACCTAATACTGACCAAAGTCAATATTTTGTTACATAATGATATTATAATTAGAACAAAGCAACAAGAAAAAAAAAAAAAAGAAAAAAAGGAAGAAAGGGAGGAAAAAGGAGGAAAAATAGGGGGACAGACAAGCAAAGCAATAAAACACGAATAAACAACTATAAAATAGAAAACTTATCATTCATACACACATGTATGTCATATAACTAAATACAAAGAAAGACCATAATTGTAAAATGGGACGGGTACTTGCATTTCATCACTTGTAAGTTTCCCAAAACCAATCGGCATTGGATAATGTTAACAGATAACCTTAATTACATTATCATAGAAAATAATGCATCTCTCCATCAGTATTATGTCCTGAATATATTGCTCGAAGACGACATATCCATTTGGATTCAATCTGTCTTAATAACAACTCCCTATTACCACCTCTCTTGATAGGGGGGACATGATCGATACCATGGAACCAAAAATCAATATCTCCCATGTGTGTGGTATTATAATGCTCCACAATGGGGTATCTACTGTCTTTCTTTCTTAAGGCTCTCCAGTGCTCTTGTATGCGCAATTTGAGACAGCGTATGGTGCTGCACACATATATCATTTTGCAGGGACATCCAAGAACATAAACCACATATGTAGTATTGCAATTGATGAAGTGGTTAATAGTATACATTTTGCTGGTATTATAAGCAAAGGTTTTGATTTGATTTTTACCCATGGGGCAAACATTACAACACCCACATGTAAAAAACCCTTTAGGTTTGGGTGGCAGCCAGGTGTCTCTAATTGAAGGTGTAGTCACATAACTTGGACAGAGATGATCTCTTAAGGAAACCCCTTTACGATAAGTAATCAAGGGTCTCTCACCAATACAATTCTTTAGTCCTGGAATCTCAGTTAATAACTTCCAGTTTTTCCTCATGATGTTAAATATTTTATCACTAAACATAGTGTATTGGGTAATGAATCTAGCCCTGCCTCCCTTGGTGTTATCCTTATTCTTTGTAGATTTATCACATAAGGTAAGTTCCCTATTGATTTTTGAGATTCTGTTCTCAGCTTTATCCAATATGGTTTGGCTATAGCCCCTTCTTTCAAAACGTTTCCAAGAATCCAAGACAGGATTTGCTCCCTCTTATGCCTGTCTTTTTATGGGATGGTATGAGAGGGAGCATGCCTGGGTCAGAGGTGTCTCCCCCTGGACAGAACATATAGTGTTCTGGGGGAGGTACATTGATGATGTGATCTGCCTCTGGTCTGGATCTGTCTGCCAGCTACAACAGTATTTTACTTACCTTAATGATAACATCTTTAACGTTAAGGTCACTATGACCTATCATAGGGAAAGTATTGATTTCCTAGACATAAGATTTTATGTCCAAGATGGTGTAGTACAAAGTACATTGTTTAGGAAAGAGACTGCATGTAATGCAGTCTTACATGCAACTAGCTCACACTCTGCTTCAGTTATTAGGAATATTCCCTTTGGTGAGTTCACGCGCATCAGAAGGAATTGTAGCAAACAGGACACATTTCAAGCTAATGTCTTGGATTCTCGGAAACGTTTTGAAAGAAGGGGCTATAGCCAAACCATATTGGATAAAGCTGAGAACAGAATCTCAAAAATCAATAGGGAACTTACCTTATGTGATAAATCTACAAAGAATAAGGATAACACCAAGGGAGGCAGGGCTAGATTCATTACCCAATACACTATGTTTAGTGATAAAATATTTAACATCATGAGGAAAAACTGGAAGTTATTAACTGAGATTCCAGGACTAAAGAATTGTATTGGTGAGAGACCCTTGATTACTTATCGTAAAGGGGTCTCCTTAAGAGATCATCTCTGTCCAAGTTATGTGACTACACCTTCAATTAGAGACACCTGGCTGCCACCCAAACCTAAAGGGTCTTTTACATGTGGGTGTTGTAATGTTTGCCCCATGGGTAAAAATCAAATCAAAACCTTTGCTTATAATACCAGCAAAATGTATACTATTAACCACTTCATCAATTGCAATACTACATATGTGGTTTATGTTCTTGGATGTGCCTGCAAAATGATATATGTGGGCAGCACCATACGCTGTCTCAAATTGCGCATACAAGAGCACTGGAGAGCCTTAAGAAAGAAAGACAGTAGATACCCCATTGTGGAGCATTATAATACCACACACATGGGAGATATTGATTTTTGGTTCCATGGTATCGATCATGTCCCCCCTATCAAGAGAGGTGGTAATAGGGAGTTGTTATTAAGACAGATTGAATCCAAATGGATATGTCGTCTTCGAGCAATATCTTCAGGACATAATACTGATGGAGAGATGCATTATTTTCTATGATAATGTAATTATGGTTATCTGTTAACATTATCCAATGCCGATTGGTTTTGGGAAACTTACAAGTGATGAAATGCAAGTACCCGTCCCATTTTACAATTATGGTCTTTGTTTGTATTTAGTTATATGACATACATGTGTGTATGAATGATAAGTTTTCTATTTTTTAGTTGTTTATTCGTGTTTTATTGCTTTGCTTGTCTGTCCCCCTATTTTTCCTCCTTTTTCCTCCCTTTCTTCCTTTTTTTTTTTTTTTCTTGTTGCTTTGTTCTAATTATAATATCATTATGTAACAAAATATTGACTTTGGTCAGTATTAGGTCTTTGACAAAACTATTTTCAGATAGTAGTATGTTAAAAGTGGTATAGATTGGTGACGGTACGCTTTGTAGCATAGGATGGCTGTCGATCTTGAATGAAGTTTGGAGGCTTTATGGTACTGTTTACGTTATTTAAAATTAGTGGGGTTTTTGGTTAACTGTAACACAAATGTTACTTTTAGTCTTTAGATATAATATTCACTACCATTATAAGATGGCCGCTGTGTTTTCTTTAATCTGTGAATATTAGAACACCGGTTAAGATATCATTACACTTCAACGTTGCGCGAGATTTCTTCAAAAAATGTAGCTGATTCGTGTTTCGTTTTTCCTTCCCTTTTTTTCTTGCTTTAATTAAAATGTTATTATTTAACAAAAAAATGTCTACTTTTATCAGTATTAGGTTTTTGGTATAAATATTTTTAAACAGTAGTATGTCATAAGTGGTATGGATTGGTGACGGTACGTTTTGCAACATAGGATGGCCACCGACCTTGATTGAAGTTTGGGGGCATTACGATACTGTTTACGTTATTTAAAATCAATGTTTTTTTTGGGGTATCTGTAATACATATGTTACTCTTAGTCTCTAAACACAATATTTACCACCATTATAAGATGGCCGCCGTGTTTTTCTTAATCTGTGAGTATTATAACACCGGCTATGATGTCATTACGTTTTAACGTTGCGCGCGATTACTTTAAAAAGTGCCGCTGACTTGTGTTCCGGTTATCGTCTTACTTTGACAACATCGTCAGTCTACGAATGAACCATTGCAGGTATGATGACTAGTGATTTATCCAGTAATGGGGACTTTTTAGATTATAGTCTGTTTAACAACCTAATGGCAACGCACACGCGGCCGTTTTTAGCCCAGTCAGGCTGAATGCTTATGCATCACAACGCTGGAGTATTCATATAAGGAAGGGATAGAACATATACAGAACTATGACGATTGTGTATTTTGCTTCTGTTTTACTATTTGTCATATTTATACATTTACTGTGATACATCGTTTGAAAGTTATGCTGCAAATACTCAATGCGAGTGATATATATGATAATCCCTTTTTACAGTTATTTATGTATGCCTATCTAATACTTATAGACTGGCTACATTATGTTTGTCTTATTTTTGTTGCATCAGGCTGGTCGTGACCCTCACTTGGGAATGTTCTATATTAATGTAAAAGGAGTTAATTGGACTTTTTGATGGCAGTGATGTTGTCTTCAACTAATTGGTATCAAAATATTCGTTTAGAAAAGGACAATTTCACTTAGGTAGACGGTAGTTTCTTTGATTTTTCTTTGCGTTTTTGAATATATTTATATTATACTGTATCTATATTATGGATTATGCAGTGTATAGACCCTCTTAGAATGTTAGGCAGATACTGGTAACCTATTTTATATTGAACTTTTAGATTGGTGCTCTACTTGATTGTGTGGTAAATTGATTTGTACGTTTATATTTATTATTATACATATATGCAATATAAATTCTTTTTTGCTTATTGATGCAGAATATTAATGCTGGATGGTACAGCAATTACCCAGGATCGTGGGGTTCTCTTGTACCTTACAACGTACACTTCATCCTTATAATTTAAAGTTATTTTGGATTATTCTATTCTCATTAACATTAAACGGTGAGGATATTGGCTACTAGTGTGGTGGAATTTGGCAAATAAATTTTCTATATTGTTGTTATTATGCTTGTTCACTTTTCTTTGCTTAAATTTCTTCTTGTCTTCCTTTTTTTCTTTTTCATTATTAATAGTATATTTTTTTATTTTTCTTTTCTTTTTCCCTTTTCTCTTATTTTTTCATTGAATTTTAGTTTTGGATCTTGTTTATGCCGTTGCTTTAATAAAGATGTGTAAATTTTAATATATATGTTGTATAAAAGTATACAATGGGTACAATATTATTAAATGTGCTCTAGCTTTTAGCTTTGATATGTGATGTCTATCTTTATGATTTAATGTATTTGTGATATTTATACGATAGTATAATAAGTTTTTTCTCTATGTACCAATGATAATATTATAGGTACAAAGTCTGTGTTGGTTATAAATGTCTTTGTTTATGTATATTTCTATGTTGTAGTATACATGTATGTATGTAGTTTTTAATGTTGTGGTTTTTCCTTATATGTTGTTTTATGTTGATTGTTTTCAGCCCTGATGAAGTTCTTAGTGAACGAAACGCGTTGGCTGATGTCCGTATTCTGGCTTTTTTGAAGATTAAAAAGAAAAATTGTGTGGACTTATCCTGATGTTTTTGATTTCAATTCTGGTGCACACTCCATAATAGAAATAACTTCTGCTCTGGATTACAGTGGAGTCTTTTTGTGGCAGGCTCCGGAGGTGCAATGCACAGAAAGCTTATTGTACATTGAATAGAGATTGTAGTGCATAACATATGGTCAGCCACTCTTTGTCTTTTGTTTACTCAAGAGATTATAGACTGGTAAAACAAGCTGCTTTACATTCTTTCAAGACTTAGCCTGAAGGCTGCTCTCCATAGCTACCACTAGGATAGCTTTCAATAAAGGTTGTCTTTAACCTATCTCCAATAAGGGGTTGTTTGGACTGGTGCAAGGTGCCCACTATAGTTAGTGGACAGCATATACCAGGCCAACTTCTCACATAGCTCATCAAACGACTGCAAAGAATCCAAAACGCCTCTGCAGGCCTGATCCTCGACATTCCACGCCACAGCCACATCACCCCCCACCTTGAAAAACCTGCACTGGCTCTCCTTCGACAAGAGAATCTCCTTCAAACTCCTGATCCACGCACACAAGGCACTCCACAAAACCGGCCCAGCCTACCTCAACAGTCGACTCTCCTTCTACGTTCCCAACCGTCAGCTCCGCTCCGCCGACCTCTCCCTGACTACCTTCCCGCGCATCCGGAGAACCACCACCGGAGGCAGATCCTTCTCTCACCGCGCCGCCAAGATCTGGAACACCCTTCCCCTCAACCTACGACAGACCCAAGACCTGCTGACCTTCAGGAGATGACTCAAGACCTGGCAATTTGACCAGTAGCGGCAATACCCCCCCCTCCTCTCCCTCAGCGCCTTGAGAACCTCGCGGGTAAGTAGTGCGCTTTACAAATCTTGTGATTGATTGATTGATTGAAAGAGGCAAGAGAGGTGCAGAAAGAAGCAAGAGCAGTGCAGAAAGAACCAACAGAGTTGAATAAAGAGGCTAGAGGGGTGCAGAAAGAGACAAGAGAAGTGCAGAAAGAAGCAAAAGAGGTACAGAAAGTGGCAAAAGGGGTACAGACAGAGGCAGGAGAGGTACAGAAGAGGGAAGAGGGGTGCAAAAAGAGGCAATAGGGGTGCAGAAATTTGCAAGAGAGGTGCAGAAAGAAGCAAGAGCAGTGCAGAAAGAACCAACAGAGGTGCAGAAAGAGGCAAAAGGGGTGCAGAAAGAGGCAAGAGAAGTGCAGATAGAAGCAACAGAGGTGCAGAAGGAGTCAAGAGAACTGCATAAAGAGGCAAGAGAGTTGCAGAAACAGGCAAAATACGTGCAGAAAGAGGGAACAGGGTGCAGGCAGAGGCATGAGAGGTACAGAAAGAGGGAAGAGGGATGCAGAAATAGGCAAGAGGGGTGCAGAAATTTACGAGAGAGATGAGAATTAAGCAAGAGCAGTGCAGAAAGAACAAAACGAGGTGCAGAAAGAGGCAACAAGGGTGCAGAAAGAGGCAAGAGAAGTACAGAAAGAAGCAAAAGAGGTGCACAAACAGGGAAAAAGGGTGCAGAAAGAGGCAAGAGGGGTGCATAAAAAAGCACAAGAGGTGCAGAAAGAACAAGAGAAGTGCAGAAACAAGAAACAGAGGTTCAGAAAGAGGCAAGAGGGGTGCAAAAAGAGGTAAGAGAAGTACAGAAAGAAGCAACAGAGGTGCATAAATAAGCAAGAGAAGTGCAGAAAGAAGCAAAAGAGGTGCAGAAGGGGGCAAGAGAACTGCCGAAAGTGGCAAGTGTTGCAGAAACAGGCAAAATAGGTGCAGAAAGAGGGAACAGGGTGCAAGCAGAGGCATGAGAAGTGCAGAAAGAGGGAAGAGGGGTGCAAAAAGAGGGAAGGGGGCAGAAATTTAAAAGAGAGATGAGAATGCAGCAAGAGCAGTGCAGAAAGATCCAAAAGAGGTGCAGAAAGAGGCAACAGGGGTGCAGAAAGAGGCAAGAGAAGTGCAGAAAGAAGCAAAAGAGGTGCACAAACAGGGAAGAAGGGTCTAGAAAGAGACAAGAGTGGTGCAGAAAGAAGCACTAGAAGTGCAGAAAGAACAAGAGACGTACAGAAACAAGCAACAGAGGTGCAGAAAGAGGCAATAGGGGTGCAGATTGATGCAAGGGAGGTACACAAAGAGGCAAGAGGGGTGCTGAAATTTACAAGAGAAGTACATAAAGTAGCAAGAGAGGTGCAGAAAGAAGCAAGAGAAGTGCAGAAAGAGGCACAAGAGGTGCAGAAAGAAGCAAGAGATTTGCAGAAAAAGGCAAGCGAAGTGCAGAAAGAAGGAACAGAGGTACAGAAAAAGGCAAGAGAGGTGGAGAATGATGCAAGAGAGGTACACAAAGAGGCAAGAGGGGTGCAGAAATTTACAAGACAAGTACAG
Source organism: Calotriton arnoldi (assembly GCA_963921515.1). Lineage (NCBI taxonomy): Eukaryota > Metazoa > Chordata > Amphibia > Caudata > Salamandridae > Calotriton > Calotriton arnoldi. The sequence continues at coordinate 128,941 of CAWUFW010013783.1, read as the reverse complement.
AAAGTAGCAAGAGAGGTGCAGAAAGAAGCAAAGGAGGAGCAGAAAGAAGCAAGAGATGTTGAGAAAAAAAGCAATAGAAGTACAGAAAGAAGGAACAGAGGTGCAGAAAGATGCAAGAGGGGTGCTGAAGGAGGTCAGAGAGGTGCAGAATGATGCAAGAGAGGTACACAAAGAGGCAAGAGGGGTGCAGACATTTATAAGAGAAGTACAGAAAGTAGCAAGAGAGGTGCAGAAAGAAGCAAGAGCAGTGCAGAAAGAACGAACAGAGGTGCAGAAGGAGGCAAGAGAACTGCAGAAAGAGTCAAGATAGTTGAAGAAACAGGCAAAGTAGGTGCAGAAGGAGGGAACAGGGTGCAGGCAGAGGGAAGAGAGGTACAAAAAGAGGGAAGAGTGGTGCAGAAATTTACAAGAGAGATGAGAAAGAAGCAAGAGCAGTGCAGAAAGAACCAAAAGGGGTGCGCAAACAGGGAAGAAGGGTGCAGAAAGAGGCAAGAGGGGTGCAAAAGAAGCACAAGAGGTGCAGAAAGAACAAGAGAAGTACATAAACAAGCAACAGAGGTGCAGAAAGAGGCAATAGGGGTGCAGAATGATGCACGAGAGGTACACAAAGAGGCAAGAGGGTTGCAGAAATTTACAAGAGAAGTACATAAAGTAGCAAGAGAAGTGCAGAAAAAGGCAAGAAAGGTCCAGATAGAAGCAAGAGATGTGTAGAAAAAAACAAGAGAAGTGCAGAAAGAAAGAACAGATGTACAGAAAGAAGCAAGAGAGGTGCAGAATGATGCAAGAGAGGTAACAAAGAGGCAAGAGGGGTGCAGAAATTTACAAGAGAAGTACAGAAAGTAGCAAGAGAGGTGTAGAAAGAAGCAAGAGAAGTGCAGAAAGAGTAAAGAGAGGTACAGAAAGAAGCAAGAGATGTGCAGAAAAAAGCAAGAGAAGTGCAGAAAGAAAGAACAGAGGTACAGAAAGAGGCAAGAGAGGTGCAGAATGATGCAAGAGAGGTAACAAAGAGGCAAGAGGGGTGCATAAATTTACAAGAGAAGTACAGAAAGAAGCAAGAGAGGTGCCAAAAGAAGCAAGAGAAGTGCGGAAAGAGGAAAGAGAGGTGCAGAAAGAAGCAAGAGATGTGCAGAAAAAAGCAAGAGAAGTGAAGAAAGAAAGAACAGAGATGCAGAAAGAGCAAGAGGGGTACAGAAAGAGGCAAGAAGAATGCAGAAAGAGGCACAAGAGTTGCAGAAACAGGCAAAAGAGGTGCAGAAAGAAGGAACATGGGCCATACAGAGGCAAGAGAGGTGCAGAAAAAGGGAAGAGAGGTGAAGAAAGACGCAAGAGGGGTGCAGAAAGAGGCAAGAGAGGTGCAGAATGAAGCAAGAGCAGTGCAAAAAGAACCAACAGAGTTGAATAAAGAGGCAAGAGGGGTGCAGAAAGAAACAAGAGAAGTGCAGAAAGAAGCAAAAGAGGTACAGAAAGTGGCAAGAGGGGTACAGACATAGGCAAGAGAGGTACAGAAGAGGGAAGAGGGATGCAAAAAGAGGCAAATGGGGTGCAGAAATGTGCAAGAGATGTGCAGAAAGAAGCAAGAGCAGTGCAGAAGAACCAAAAGGGGTGCAGAAAGAGTCAAGAGAAGTACAGAAAGAAGCAACAGAGGTGCAGAAGGAGGCAAGAGAACTGCAGAAAGAGGCAAGAGAGTTGCAGAAACAGGCAAAATACGTGCACAAAGAGAGAACAGGGTGCAGGCAGAGGCATGAGAGGTACAGAAAGAGTGAAGAGGGGTGCAGAAAGAGGCAATTTTGGTGCAGAAATGTACAAGAGAGATGAGAAAGAAGCAAGAGCAGAGCAGAAATATTCAAAAGAGGTGTAGAAAGATGCAACAGGGGTGTAGAAAGAGGCAAGAGAAGTGCAGAAAGAAGCAAAAGAGGTGCACAAACAGGGAAGAAGGGTGCAGAAAGAGGCAAGAGGGGTGCATAAAGAAGCACAAGAGGTGCATAAAGAACAAGAGAAGTGCAGAAACAAGCAAAAGAGGTGCAGAAAGAGGCAATAGGGGTGCAAAAAGACGCAAGAGAAGTGCAGAAAGAAGCAAAAGAGGTGCACAAACAGGGAAGAAGGGTGCAGAAAGAGGCAAGGTGGTGCAGAAAGAAGCACTAGAGGTGCAGAAAGAACAAGAGAAGTACAGAAACAAGCATCAGAGGTACAGAAATAGGCAATAGGGATGCAGAATGATGCAAGGGAGGTACATAAAGAGGCAAGAGGGGTGCAGAAATTTACAAGAGAAGTACAGAAAGTAGCAAGAGAGGTGCAGAAAGAAGCAAGAGAAGTGCAGAAAGAGGCAAGAGAGTTGCAGAAAGAAGCAAGAGATATGCAGAAAAAAGCAAGAAACGTGCAGAAAGAAGGAACAGAGGTACAGAAAGAGGCAAAAGAGGTGAAGAATGATGCAAGAGAGGTACACAAAGAGGCAAGAGGGGTGCAGAAATTTACAAGACAAGTACAGAAAGTCAATCAATCAAAAAAAAATTATTTCGGCTATACAGCCATAAAAGCACAGATAGTTAAAACAATAGATAAAATACAATTGATTATTACACCAAAGAGTTTAAAAATTATTATACAAGTGTCATCAAATGTGTATGGGTTGAGATGCCGCATTTTTTATCCCTCCAGCTGCACCACCTCATGAAATTAATTAATGACCCTATAGATCAAGTATAACCAGAATATCCTATGTAGAAATATATTAAAACAATTGGATTAAAAACATTTAAAAAACAATTTAAAAAAGAGAGTTAAGATTAAACATCAGAAGTTAATCATTTCAAGGCGTTTCCCCTGAACAAAGTACTGTGTGTAAAAATAGTACATTACAATATCTATTAAAATGCCACAGTTTATAAAATGCCCATCTCATTTCCCTTCATAATGTCTTTACGTGTACACCACATCGCAAATAAATATTTTGAGGTAACAACTACAAATAATGGGTGAGTCTCGTATTTTAATAGCCTAAAAACCTCTATGTGATTTCTCATCCCCAAGTTTCTACAAAGCTGTAGAACCCACTTGGATCTAGACCTTTGATAAGCAGGACAAAATAGCATGACATGGAGTTCTGTTTCTTCTGAAAGATTGCACCCAGGACAAACTGATCTAGTTTCTCCCTTCCATTTTTTTGTGAATGTTCGGAGCGGGAGCGTCCCATGTCTAAACTGTAAAAACAATTTCTTTGCCATAAATGGTTGTATATTGTCCAGGACCAGTTCCAATTTATATTGGTGCTTGACATCCAAAAATGTTGACGTCAAGCAACATGAGTTCATGCTCTGGAGCAATAGGGCTAATTTATGGTCTTTAAAGGCTAAAGATAGGGATTTTTTGGAGATGGACGGGCAGGTCTCTTCAGGGGTTGCCCACATATTTGCCCAACCTAGAGAATGGCACGTTCTTCTGATGTATGACAACCAGGGTAAGTTTCCAGCACCCAACATGGACATGACATCCCTCAATTCCTCCCTGTAAGTGGATAGCTCGGGGGTACTCCATAAGCGACGCCAGAATAAAAGAGGGCGAGCGGCAATTACGTCGGCAATAGGTCCTATACCTAAATCCATCCTTAATGGGGTTAAAGGAGTACTTTTTGGAAGGGCCAATAGTTGCCTAATAAATGTGTTCTCTGTAGCGGATAAGGTCTGCGATGAACAGTGACCCCAGAGTTCAGCTCCATAAAGTGTGGCTCCCCTCGCTTGGGTTTTGTAGATTTCTGCTGGCGGGCCAACCACTTTTTGGGTACAATTTTTATAAACTTTTAAGATGCCCCCTATTGACTGAGCCAATTTCAAATTAGCTTTCTTGATTTGGGTCCCCCAGTCCATTTTATCATTAAGTGTGAGACCCAAATAGTCAAAAATTGAAACTTTCTCTAAAGACCCACCCTCCAATTGTGGGTGCGGGCAATTGATGGTGTTGGCATGGAAGACCATATATTTTGTTTTCTGGAGATTTATCTCCAGATTCCTCTTCCTGCAAAATGCACTAAACTCTTCCAATACCCGCTGCATACCCATTGGTGATTTAGACAAGAGAAGGGTGTCGTCCGCAAACATTAAAGCCGGTATTTTACGGTTCGCTAGTCTAGGTGAGTCTATGTCCTTCACTAACAGGAGCGTTTCTATTAGGGCGTTGAGGAAAAGGGAGAAGAGGGTTGGAGCTAACACACATCCCTGCCTCACCCCTTTCTCCACTGGGAAGGGGGCTGTCAATTCTCCTTTCCTGCCGTATCTAACCCTCGCATAAGTACCTTCATGTAGGCGCTTCAACTGCTGGCAGAGATAAACTGGTACACCCATATCGTAGAGTAGGCCCCAAAGCTGGTCACGCCGCACCATATCAAATGCGGACTTAAGGTCCACAAAAGTTAGGTAAAGGCTGCCACCCGCCAAGGTTACGGTTTTCCAATGGATCAGCTGCAATCTAAAAATTTGATCGATGGTCGAGATTTTAGACCTAAAGCCTGCTTGTAAGGGTGTTAATACATTCGTCTCGTCCATCCATGATTGCAGCCGACCCAAAAGGACTCGGGCAAATAGCTTTTGGGTGACATCAATAAGGCTTATTGGCCGATAATTTGCCGGATTGTGTGGTGAGCCTTTTTTAAAGATGGGAATAATTTCTGCACCAGCCCAAGTCAAAGGGAGCGCCATACCCTGGAGGATGGCATTAAACCAGATCTGTAGATAGGGTGCCCACACTGTTTGTTCATCTCTAAACAAATCACCCGGTATTCTATCCAACCCCGGAGCCTTATTTGGTAATAATTTACCCAGAGCCATGACGACTTCTGCCAATGTGCAGGGTGGTATATCCGTGTTTAAAGGGGTTTGGTCTATATCATCTACACTATTTACTGCGCCTTCATCTATGGGGATAGAATATAAAACTTTAAAATGGGATCTCCAGGCTTCTTCTCCCAGGTTTGGTTCGATTGCAGAATTGCCTTCAAGCTTTCCGGTCTTTACTAGGTTCCAGAAGCCTCTCATGTCTCTATTATCTAGAGCTATCTTAATTGCTTCCCATTTTTTAATCTCCCAGGCTGCTCTAGCTTCAGCTAGGGTTTTTTTGTAAAGTGACCTGCTAGCTTTGATACATAGGTTATCCTTATTCTTTATCTCAAGTAGCAATCCACGCTTTGCTTCCCTGCATGCTTTGTTGTACCAGGGATGTTTAAATTTAGGATCAGGCTTGTTATTGTTTTCGGGGGTATAAAAAAACTCCGCCAGATTTGAAAACATGTCTTGGTGGTTTCTACTTAGCAACAGCTGGTATTCACAGCCTTCACTCTTTCCAGACAGACAAAACGCAATCTCTAAGAAGGGAATAATTTGTTTGTACAGAGTGGCCCTTTTTTCAATTGAGGCTACAAATGTTCCCCAGCGTACTCTTCTCCCTCCTTCTGTTGAAATTAAATTCGGAACAGATTGTCTTGTCAGGCCCTGATCATCTTTGGATTGGGAATAGACTATCTCCAACACCAATGGGTTGTGATCACTTTCACATCGAGGTTGGACCGAAAAGTCCAAAATTCTGTACCAATTCTCGACGTCTACCATGATGAAATCAATGGTGGAGGTCTGTCCCAATTTATTAAAAGTTGGATTGCCTGGGCTATCCGAAGGGAATCGGCCATTGCATGCCCTAAGCGAGTGGCTGAGTGTAAGTGAGTTAATTTGAAGAACAAGGGGAGTCCAACCCCTTATTGGATAGATATTACATTCAGGGATGGCCCAAACAGAGTCTTCCTCACTTGATATGGTAGTGCATAGACCATTAAGAGGTTCATAGTGGCAGTTAAAATCCCCTCCAATTATTGTATGTACAGACTCTGATAAAGTAGAGAGGAAATTAACCAGGCAATCCAGAGTCTGTGAAGTTTGCCCCTGCCTCACGGGTCGAGAGTAGATTTAATAACAGCCATCTCAAATGAATCATCAAAAGAGAGAAGGATGCATAGAATATCCAAGGAGTGAGTGTCAATTCTCTTAATGGTGCAACAAAGGTGGGTAGCAACCCAAATACAAAGGCCCCCTGAGGGTCTCCCCCTAGGCCCCTGGAGTGCAGGAGTACAATATGTAACATAGGCCGCTCTATGAAGTGCTACAGTAGACCAAGTTTCCTGAAAAAGACATAGCTCGTGTGTATCAATGTACTCTCCCCAATCAGGGAGGTCCATTTTGGAGATAAGACCTGCTATGTTCCAGGATAAGATCTTAGTGATCTGCCTAGTTTTTACTGAATCAGTCCAAGTGTGCACGTGGCCCTGCTCATGAAGGAATGATGGATGGATGATCCCTTCCTGACCCTGTGAGATACTTCCCAGGTTCCCTAATGGGTTAGTGGAAGCACCCAAGCTGTTATGTACCCTTGTAGCCTCACAGGTTGTCCTATATGGGTAATCCATAGGCTCAGATCTTACACAATGGTGATGGGTGAGCTGGTAGTTTACTATACATTCCTTTTGTTTGGTTGTAGAATTCAGTCAATCGACCAGATCCAAGGAGCTGTATCTATTGATAACTGGAATGTTAAATGGCGAATCGTTTTCAAAGCCCTGCCCAGTGTGTAATGAATTGCCAGTCTGAGTTCTCATTTCCCATTTTTTATATACACTTCCCATTCTTCCTAGCAGGGGACTGGGAGGGTAAAAATAGCCTAAGGGTAGTGTCTGTATACCACCAAACTCCCCAAATGATCCCCATTTAGAGATGTGTTGGACCACCCTAATATCCCTAAAGTTAATCAAAATACAATCCCCCGGGATTTCTTTCTTCCTCTGTCCCAACCAACTAACCCTGCGCACAAATAGAATTTCACTTTGTATTGGAGGTGGGAGAGGTCTATGTTTGTTTAGCCAGAAAGTACTTTTGTTCTTTAGTTCAGAGTAGTATTCCCCACTACCATTTTCCAACTCAGGTACTCCGGCTAAAATAACAACATAGGGGGTAGAGGCTGGTGGTAAATCTATACATGGCAGGGTAGATTTTGTTAACCTCAAGTTAGATTGACTTGTACTCCTATTTTCTCCAATACACTTGCTAGGTACTTTACAATCCACCATCATCCCTAAACTTGTTGTCATTGTCCTAGAGCCCAGAGCTTCATCTTCCGCTCGTGTTGCCCCATGTTGGACAGAAGTAGGGGCTATATCTTGTTGGGGATGAGGAATAAACCTAGTTGATGCATTAGTTTGCACTAGTGGATTTAACCCTTGGGATAGAAGGGGAACCGGGATGACAGAAGGGGTCACGTCATTCCATTGGGAAGTTGGAGTCTGGACCGAAGATTTAGTTATTTCAGTGGTATTTGAGATTGAGACAATTTTACTCCCCCAAGTTTCTACCAGCGAAGTCAACTTCTGTATTTGTTTCCTGACTACTTCTAGCTCTGCTTTAATGGCGTTTTCAAAGTGATTTTTAAGATCTTTAACCAGGTTCAGCACCCAAAGTGGTTGCTCCATTAGGTCTGATTGACTTTCACAAGCTAAATGACCCACTATCTGTTCCTTTGGGTCTACCGATGATTGGTGCTTCACTTGTTTCACCCCCCTGCGGACTTTTCGTTTCGGCTGACCATTTTTCCCAGTTACCTCCCCCATATTAGTTTTATTCGCATTATCAATGACTACAGCATTTTGAACAAGCATTAAGTCAGGGGTAGTCGATAGATTTGCTATTTGGGGAAATCAGGTACTCTAGTTCCCATGATCGGTGTGGTGCTGGGAATCATTGGTGTTAGGGAAAGTCGTCTCTCAGTGCGTTTTATCTCACTGGAGACAGCCCCAATTGCCTGTCTTAGCATTTTATCAATAGCTGTGGGTTCCACACTGAGGGTTCGCACTGATGGTTTCTGTCTAGTGCTTGGTCTAAGAGTCGGGGCTATACTCTTCCCCATATTAGCACAATTGCTGTACAACCCTGGTAAGATGGATATTCAAATGAGATTATAAATCAGCTGTGCAAGATGAGCAAAGTCCCAACAATGTTAGCTGTACTTAATACCCAGAGCGAGGCACCCTAGAACCCAAAAAAATAAAAGAAATAATAACTCTCCCTAATTCAACAAAATATAACCAAGATCAATCATTAAGCCTGTCAAAAACAACTTGACAGTAGGCGGCCCGGACCAGTCCCAATCAGTCCGCCTTGGTTCCAAGCAGCGCTTGACAAAGTGCCTGGAAGTAAAATGTTATACCGATGCCTAAGGGAATAGAATAAATGCAAAACCTATTTTGAAAAGAGTAGTGTGGTTACACCTTGGCTTGTCGATACAACTGCACTAAAAATAGATGAATGGATGGCAATATGACCATTGGGTTTGTTGATATCCACAGGTTAAAATCCAAATGTGCCATAAAACGAAGAGTACCTCCAAACAAGCTCCTAGTCCTGGGCGATGATCCTCAGATGCAGAAGAAAAGGGGGGTGGCCCTGCCCTGCCTCTTCCTGTCGCTGACGGGCGCAGACGGGCCCGCCCTTTGCCCGGGCTTCGCCCGCGCGCGTCCCGCGCTGCGTGGGTCCTGTGGAGCCTTATCGCGCCTCCGGGCGCGGAAAGCGGCGTCACGGCTGGCGCCGCCGCTTGGGCTGCTGGAGGTTGGAGTCCCCCTCCGGTGGCCGTTCCCCTCACGGCAGCGGGAGAAGGAAGGAGCTGCTGTTCGCCGTTCCGCTCACGGCAGGTATGAAAAAGAAAGTGCTTCCCACACTGCGTGGGTCCTGTGGAGCCTTATCGCGCCTCCGGGCGCGGAAAGCGGCGTCACGGCTGGCGCCGCCGCTTGGACTGCTGGAGGTTGGAGTCCCCCTCCGGTGGCCGTTCCCCTCACGGCAGCGGGAGAAGGAAGGAGCTGCTGTTCGCCGTTCCACTCACGGCAGGGATGAAAAAAAAAGTGCTTACAGAAAGTAGCAAGAGAGGTGCAGAAAGAAGCAAGAGAAGTGCAGAAAGAGGCATAGGAGGAGCAGAAAGAAGCAAGAGATGTGCAGAAAAAAAGCAGTAGAAGTGCAGAGAAAAGGAACAGAGGTGCAGAAAGAGGCAAGAGGGGTGCAGAAAGTGTCAATAGAGGAGCAGAATGGTGCAAGAGATGTACACAAAGTGGCAAGAGGGGTGCAGAAATTGATAAGAGAAGTACAGAAAGTAGCAAGATAGGTGCAGAAAGAAGGAAAAGCAGTGTAGAAAGAACTAACAGATGTGCAGAAGGAGGCAAGAGAACTGCAGAAAGAGGCAAGAGAGTTGCAGAAACAGGCAAAATAGGTTTAGAAAGAAGGAACATGGGTACAGACAGAGGCAAGAGAAGTGCAGAAAAAGGGAAGAGAGGTGCAGAAACAAGCAAGAGGGGTGCAGAAAGAGGCAAGAGAAGTGCAGAGAGAAGCAAGAGCAGTGCAGAAAGAACCAACAGAGTTGAATAAAGAGGCAAGAGGGGTGCAGAAAAAGACAAGAGAAGTGCAAAAAGAAGCAAAAGAGGTACAGAAAGTGGCTAGAGGGGTACAGACAGAGGCAAGAGAGGGGTGCAAAAAGAGGCAAAAGTGGTGCAGAAATTTGCAAGAGAGGTGCAGAAAGAAGCAAGAGCAGTGCAGAAAGAACCAACAGAGGTGTAGAAAGAGGCAACAGGGGTGCAGAAAGAGGCAAGAGAAGTGCAGAAAGAAGCAACAGAGGTGCAGAAGGAGGAAGAGAACTGCAGAAAGAGGTAAGAGAGTTGCAGAAACAGGCAAAATACGTGCATAAAGAGGGAAGAGGGTGCAGGCAGAGGCATGAGAGGTACTGAAAGAGGGAAGAGAGGTACACAAAGAGGCAAGAGGGGTGCAGAAATTTACAAGGGAGATGAGAAAGAAGCAAGAGCAGTGCAGAAAGAACCAAAAGAGGTGCACAAACAGGGAAGAAGGGTGCAGAAAGAGGCAAGAGGGGTGCAGAAAGAAGCACGAGAGGTGCAGAAAGAACAAGAGAAGTGCAGAAACAAGCAACAGAGGTACAGAAAGAGGCAATAGGGGTGCAAAAAGAGGTAAGAGAAGTACAGAAAGTAGTAACAGAGGTGCAGAAATAGGCAAGAGAAGTGCAGAAAGAGGCAAGAGAGTTGCACAAAGAGGCAAAAGAGGTGCAGAAAGAGGAGAGAGGGGTGTAGACAGAGGCAAGAGAGGTGCAGAAAGAGGGAAGAGGGGTGCAGAAGGAGGAAGAGAACTGCAGAAAGAGGCAAGAGAGTTGCAGAAACAGGCAAAATATGTGCAGAAAGAGGGAAGAGGGTGCAGGCAGTGGCATGAGAGGTACAGAAAGAGGGAAGAGGGGTACAGAAAGAGGCAAGAGGGGTGCAGAAATTTACAAGGGAGATGAGAAAGAAGCAAGAGCAGTGCAGAAAGAAGCAAAAGAGGTGCACAAACAGGGAAGAAGGGTGCAGAAAGAGGCAAGAGGGGTGCAGAAAGAAGCACGAGAGGTGCAGAAAGAACAAGAGAAGTGCAGAAACAAGCAACAGAGGTACAGAAAGAGGCAATAGGGGTGCAAAAAGAGGTAAGAGAAGTACAGAAAGTAGTAACAGAGGTGCAGAAATAGGCAAGAGAAGTGCAGAAAGAGGCAAGAGAGTTACACAAAGAGGCAAAAGAGGTGCAGAAAGAGGAGACAGGGGTGTAGACAGAGGCAAGAGAGGTGCAGAAAGAGGGAAGAGGGGTGTGGAATGAGGCAAGGGGGTACAGAAAGTGGGAAGAGGGGTGCAGAAATGGGCAAGTGGGGTACAGAAAGAGGCAAGAGGGGTGCAGAAAGAGCCAACAGAGGTGCAGAATGAGGCAAGAGGGGTACAGAAACAGGCAGGAGAGGTTCAGAAAAAGGCAAGAGAAGTGCTGAAACAAACAAGAGAGGTGCAGAAAAAGCAAGTAACATGCAGAAAGAGGTAAGTGAGGTACAGAAACAGGCAAGAGTACTGCAGAAAGAGGCAAGAGAGGTGGAGAAAGAGGGAACAAGGGTGCAGAAAGAGCCAAGAGGAACGAAAACAGACTAGAGAGGTGCAGACAGAGGGAAAAGGGGTACAGAAAGAGGCAAGAAAGGTGCTGAAAGAGGGAAGGCAGGTATAGAAACAGGATAGAGAGGTGCAGAAAAGGGGACAGGGGTACAGAAAGAGGCAAGAGAGGTTCAGAAAGAGTAAAGAGAGGTGTAGAAACAGGCAAGAGAGGTGAAGAAAGAGGGAACAGGGGTAATAAAGAGGCAAGAGAGGTGCAGAATGAGGGATGAGGGATGCAGAAAGAGGCAAGAGGGGTGCAGAAAGAGTCAAGAGGGGTGTAGAAAGAAGCAAGAGCAGTGCAGAAAGAACCAACAGAGGTGCAGAAAGAGGCAAGAGGGTACAGAAAGAGGCAAGAGAAGTTCAGAAAGAAGCAAAAGAGGTGCAGAAAGAGGCAAGAGGGGTGCAGAAATAGGCAAGAGAGGTGCAGAAAGAGGAAAGGGTGCAAAAAGAGGCAAGAGGGGTGCAGAAATTTACAACAGAGATGCAGAAAGAAGCAAGAGCAGTGCATAAAGAACCAACAGAGGAACAGAAAGAGGCAACAGTTGTACAGAAAGAGGCTAGAGAAGTACAGGAAGAAGCAACAGAGGTGCAGAAGGAGGTAAGAGAACTGCCGAAAGAGACAAGAGAGTTGCAGAAACATGCATAAGAGGTGCAGAAAGAGTAATGAGGGGTGCAGAAAGATTGAAGAGGGGTGCAGAAAGAGGAAAGAGAGGTGAAGAAAGAAGCAAGAGCAGTGCATAAAGATCAAAAAGAGGTGCAGAAAGAGGCAACAGGGGTGCAGAAAGAAGCAAAAGAGGTGCACAAACAGGGAAGAAGGGTGCATAAAGAGGCAAGGTGGTGCAGAAAGAAGCACCAGAGGTGCAGAAAGAACAATAGAAGTACAGAAACAAGCATCAGAGGTGCAGAAATAGGCAATAGGGGTGCAGAATGATGCAAGGGAGGTACACAAAGAGGCAAGAGGGGTGCAGAAATTTACAAGAGAAGTACAGAAAGAAGCAAGAGAGGTGCAGAAAGAGGCAAGAGAGTTGCAGAAAGAAGCAAGAGATATGCAGAGAAAAGCAAGAAAAGTGCAGAAAGAAGGAACAGAGGTACAGAAAGAGGCAAAAGAGGTGAAGAATGATGCAAGAGAGGTACACAAAGAGGCAAGAGGGGTGCAGAAATGTACAAGACAAGTACAGAAAGTAGCAAGAGAGGTGCAGAAAGAAGCAATAGAAGTGCAGAAAGAGGCATAGGAGGAGCAGAAAGAAGCAAGAGATGTGCAGAAAAAAAGCAGTAGAAGTGCAGAAAAAAGGAACAGAGGTGCAGAAAGAGGCAAGAGGGGTGCAGAAAGAGTCAATAGAGGAGCAGAATGGTGCAAGAGCTGTACACAAAGTGGCAAGAGGGGTGCAGAAATTTATAAGAGAAGTACAGAAAGTAGCAAGATAGGTGCAGAAAGAACGAAAAGCAGTGCAGAAAGAACCAACAGATGTGCAGAAGGAGGCAAGAGAACTGCAGAAAGAGGCAAGAGAGTTGCAGAAACAGGCAAAATAGGTTTAGAAAGAAGGAACATGGGTACAGACAGAGGCAAGAGAAGTGCAGAAAAAGGGAAGAGAGGTGCAGAAAGACGCAAGAGGGGTGCAGAAAGAGGCAAGAGAAGTGCAGAGAGAAGCAAGAGCAGTGCAGAAAGAACCAACAGAGTTGAATAAAGAGGCAAGAGGGGTGCAGAAAGAGACAAGAGAAGCGCAAAAAGAAGCAAAAGAGGTACAGAAAGTGGCAAGAGGGGTACAGACAGAGGCAAGAGAGGGGTGCAAAAAGAGGCAAAAGGGGTGTCGAAATTTGCAAGAGAGGTGCAGAAAGAAGCAAGAGCAGTGCAGAAAGAACCAACAGAGGTGTAGAAAGAGGCAACAGGGGTGCAGAAAGAGGCAAGAGAAGTGCAGAAAGAAGCAACAGAGGTGCAGAAGGAGGAAGAGAACTGCAGAAAGAGGCAAGAGAGTTGCAGAAACAGGCAAAATACATGCATAAAGAGGGAAGAGGGTGCAGGCAGAGGCATGAGAGGTACTGAAAGAGGGAAGAGAGGTACAGAAAGAGGCAAGAGGGGTGCAGAAATTTACAAGGGAGATGAGAAAGAAGCAAGAGCAGTGCAGAAAGAACCAAAAGAGGTGCACAAACAGGGAAGAAGGGTGCAGAAAGAGGCAAGAGGGGTGCAGAAAGAAGCACGAGAGGTGCAGAAAGAACAAGAGAAGTGCAGAAACAAGCAACAGAGGTACAGAAAGAGGCAATAGGGGTGCAAAAAGAGGTAAGAGAAGTACAGAAAGTAGTAACAGAGGTGCAGAAATAGGCAAGAGAAGTGCAGAAAGAGGCAAGCGAGTTGCACAAAGAGGCAAAAGAGGTGCAGAAAGAGGAGACAGGGGTGTAGACAGAGGCAAGAGAGGTGCAGAAAGAGGGAAGAGGGGTGCAGAAGGAGGAAGAGAACTGCAGAAAGAGGCAAGAGAGTTGCAGAAACAGGCAAAATATGTGCAGAAAGAGGGAAGAGGGTGCAGGCAGTGGCATGAGAGGTACAGAAAGAGGGAGAGAGGGGTACAGAAAGAGGCAAGAGGGGTGCAGAAATTTACAAGGGAGATGAGAAAGAAGCAAGAGCAGTGCAGAAAGAAGCAAAAGAGGTGCACAAACAGGGAAGAAGGGTGCAGAAAGAGGCAAGAGGGGTGCAGAAAGAAGCACGAGAGGTGCAGAAAGAACAAGAGAAGTGCAGAAACAAGCAACAGAGGTACAGAAAGAGGCAATAGGGGTGCAAAAAGAGGTAAGAGAAGTACAGAAAGTAGTAACAGAGGTGCAGAAATAGGCAAAAGAAGTGCAGAAAGAGGCAAGAGAGTTACACAAAGAGGCAAAAGAGGTGCAGAAAGAGGAGACAGGGGTGTAGACAGAGGCAAGAGAGGTGCAGAAAGAGGGAAGAGGGGTGTAGAATGAGGCAAGGGGGTCCAGAAAGTGGGAAGAGGGGTGCAGAAATGGGCAAGTGGGGTACAGAAAGAGGCAAGAGGGGTGCAGAAAGAGCCAACAGAGGTGCAGAATGAGGCAAGAGGGGTACAGAAACAGGCAGGAGAGGTTCAGAAAAAGGCAAGAGAAGTGCTGAAACAAACAAGAGAGGTGCAGAAAAAGCAAGTAACATGCAGAAAGAGGTAAGTGAGGTACAGAAACAGGCAAGAGTACTGCAGAAAGAGGCAAGAGAGGTGGAGAAAGAGGGAACAAGGGTGCAGAAAGAGCCAAGAGGTACGAAAACAGGCTAGAGAGGTGCAGAAAGAGGGAAAAGGGGTACATAAAGAGGCAAGAAAGGTGCTGAAAGAGGGTAGGCAGGTATAGAAACAGGATAGAGAGGTGCAGAAAAGGGGACATGGGTACAGAAAGAGGCAAGAGAGGTTCAGAAAGAGTAAAGAGAGGTGTAGAAACAGGCAAGAGAGGTGAAGAAAGAGGGAACAGGGGTAATAAAGAGGCAAGAGAGGTGCAGAATGAGGGATGAGGGATGCAGAAAGAGGCAAGAGGGGTGCAGAAAGAGTCAAGAGGGGTGTAGAAAGACGCAAGAGCAGTGCAGAAAGAACCAACAGAGGTGCAGAAAGAGGCAAGAGGGTACAGAAAGAGGCAAGAAAAGTTCAGAAAGAAGCAAAAGAGGTGCAGAAAGAGGCAAGAGGGGTGCAGAAATAGGGAAGAGAGGTGCAGAAAGAGGAAAGGGTGCAAAAAGAGGCAAGAGGGGTGCAGAAATTTACAACAGAGATGCAGAAAGAAGCAAGAGCAGTGCATAAAGAACCAACAGAGGAACAGAAAGAGGCAACAGGGGTACAGAAAGAGGCTAGAGAAGTACAGGAAGAAGCAACAGAGGTGCAGAAGGAGGTAAGAGAACTGCCGAAAGAGACAAGAGAGTTGCAGAAACATGCATAAGAGGTGCAGAAAGAGTAATGAGGGGTGCAGAAAGATTGAAGAGGGGTGCAGAAAGAGGAAAGAGAGGTGAAGAAAGAAGCAAGAGCAGTGCAGAAAGAACCAAGAAAGGTGCAGAAAGAGGCAAGAGAGGTGCAGAAAGAGAGAAGACAGGTGCAGAAAGAGGTGCATAAAGAAGGGAGAGGGGTGCAGACACAGGCAACAGAGGTGCAGAAAGAGGGATGAGAGTTGCAAAAAGAACAACAGAGGTGCAAAAAGAGGCAAAAAGGGTGCAGAAAGAGGCAAGAGGGGTGCAGAAAGAGGCAAGAGAAGTGCAGAAAGAAGCAAAAGAGGTGCAGAAAGAGGCAAAAGGGGTGCAGCCTGAGGCAAAAGAGGTGCATAAAGAGGTAAGAGGGGTGTGAAAAAGAGGCGAGAGGGGTGGAGAAATTTGCTTGAGAGGTGCAAAAAGAAGCAAGAGCAGTGCAGAAATATCCAACAGAGGTTCATAAAGAGGCAAAAGTGGTGCAGAAACAGCATGAGATGTGCAGAAAGAGGGAACAGGGGTATAGAAAGAGGCAAGAAAATTGTGCAGAAAGAGGGAAGGCAGGTGCAAAAACAGGAAAGAGAGGTGCAGAAAGAGGGAACAGGTGTACAGAAAGAGGCAAGAGAGATTCAGAAAGAGTAACAAGAGATGTAGAAACAGGCAAGGGAGGTGAAGAAAGAGGGAACAGGGGTTATAAAGAAGCAGGAGAGGTGCAAAAAGAGGGAAGGGGGTGCAGATAGAGGCAAGAGGGGTGAACAAAAAGGCAAGAGGGGTACAGAAAGGAACAACAGAGGTGCAGAAAGAGGCAAGAGAGGTGCAGAAACAGGCAAAAGAAGTGCAGAAAGAGGCAAGAGGGGTACAGAAAAAGATAAGAGGGGTACAGAAAGAAGCAGCAGAGGTGCCGAAAGAGGCAAGAGAGGTGCAGAAAGAGGCAAGAGAAGTGCTGAAAGAAGCAACAGAGTAGCAGAAAAAAGCAAGAGGAGTGATGAAAAAGCAAGAGAGTTGCAGAAACAGGCAAGAGAGGTACAGAAATAAGGAACAGGGGTGCAAAAAGAGACAAGAAATGTGCAGACACAGACAAGAGAGGTGCAGAAAGAGGGAACAGGGGTGCAGACAGAGGCAAGAGAGGTACAGGCAGATAGAAGAGGGTGCAGAAAAAAGCAAGATAAGTGCAGAAAGAGGCAAGAGGGTTGCAGAAAGAGGCAAGAGTAATGCTGAAATAAGCAACAGAGGTGCAGAAAGAGGCAGGAGAGGTGTACAAAGAGACAAGGGAGGTGCACAAAGAGACAAGAGAGGTGCACAAAGAGGGAAGATGAGTACAGAAAGAGACAACAGGGGCGCAGAAAGAAGCAAGAGAGGTGCAGAAAGAAGCAAGAGAAGTACAGAAAAAAGAAGCAGAGGTGCATAAAGAGGCAAGAGAGATACAGAAAGAGGCAAGAGAGGTGCAGATAGAGGGAAGAGGGGTGCAGAAAGAGGCAAGATTGGTGCTTAAAGAAGCACAAGAGGTACAGAAAGAAGCAAGAGAAGTTCAGAAAGAAGCAACAGGGGTGCATAAAGAAGCAAGAGGGGTGCAGTAATAGGCAAGAGAAGAGCAGAAAGAAGCAACAGATGTGCAGAAGGAGGAAAAAGAACTGCAGAAAGAGACAAGAAAGTTTCAGAAACAGGCAAACAAGGTGCAGAAAGAATGAACAGGGGTGCAGACAGAGGCAATAGAGGTGCAGCAAGAAAGAAGAGAGGGTGCAGAAAGAGGCAAGAGGGGTGCAGAAAGAAGCAAGAGAGGTGCAGAAATAGCAAGAAAAGTGCAGAAAGTAGCAACAGAGGTGCAGAAAGAGGAAAGAAGGGTGCTAAAAGAGGCAGGAGAAGTGCTGAAAAAAGCAACAGAGGTGCAGAAAGAGGGAAGAGAAGAACAGAAAGAAGGAACAGAAATGCAAAAAGAGGCAAGAGAAGTGCAGAAAGAAGCAACAGAGGTGCAGAAAGAGGCAAGAGAGGGGTGCAGAAAGAGGCATGAGAAGTGCAGAAAGAAGCAACAGAAATGGATAAAGAGGCAAGCGTGGTGCAGAAAGAGGCAAGTGAGATGCAGAAACAGGCAAGAGGGGTGCGGAAAGAGCAGTGCATAAATATCCAACAGAGGCGCAGAAAGAGGCAAAAGTGGTGCAGAAACAGGCATTAGATGTGCAGAAAGAGGGAACAGGGGTACAGAAAGAGGTAAGAAAGGTGCAGAAAGAGGGAAGGCAGGTGTAAAAACAGAAAAGAGAGGTGAGAAAGTGGGAACAGGGGTACAGAAAGAGGCAAGAGAGGTTCAGAAACAGTAAAGAGAGGTGTAGAAACAGGCAAGAGAGGTGAAGAAAGAGGGAACAGGGATAATAAAGATGCAGGAGAGGTGCAGGAATAGGGGTGCACAAAGAGGCAAGAGTGGTGCAGTAAGGAACAACAGAGGTACAGAAAGAGGCAAGAGATGTGCAGAAAGAGGCAAGAGAAGTGCTGAAAGAAGCAACAGAGTTGCAAAAAAAGCAAGAGGAGTGATGAAAAAGCAATAGAAGTGCAGAAAGAGGCAAGTGAGGTACAGAAAGAGGCAAGAGAAGTGCAAATAGAAGCAACAGAGGTGCAGAAGGAGGCAAGAGAATTGCAGAAATAGGCAAAAGAGTTGCAGAAACAGGAAATAGAGGTGCAGAAATAGGGAACGGGGTGCAAAAAGAGGCAAGAGAGCTGCAGAAACAGACAAGAGAGGTGCAGAAAGAGGGAACAGGGGTGCAGACAGAGGCAAGAGAGGTACAGGCAGAGGGAAGAGGGGTGCAGAAAGAGGCAAGAGAGGTGCAGAAAGAGGGAAGAGGGGTGCAGAAAGAGGCAAGAGAAGTGCAGAAAGAAAGACATGTGCAGAAAGAAGCAAGAGAAGAGGAGAAAGAGGCAAGATGGTTGCAGAAAGAGGCAAGAGTAATGCTGAAATAAGCAACAGAGGTACAGAAAGAGGCAAGAGAGGTGCACAAAGGGACAAGAGAGGTGCACAAAGAGACAAGAGAGGTGCAGAAAGAGGGACGACGAGTACAGAAAGAGACAAAAGTGGTGCAGAAAGACGCAAGAGAGGTGCCGAAAGAAGCAAGAGAAGTGCAGAAAAAAGAAGCAGAGGTGCATAAAGAGGCAAGAGAGGTACAGAAAGAGGCAAGAGAGGTGCAGAAAGAGGGAAGAGGGGTGCAGAAAGAAGCAACAGGGGTGCATAAAGAAGCAAGAGGGGTGCAGTAATAGCTAAGAGAAGAGCAGAAAGAAGCAAAAGATGTGCAGAAGGAGGCAAGAGAACTGCAGAAAGAGGCAAGAAAGTTGCAGAAACAGGCAAACAAGGTGCAGAGAGATTGAACAGGGGTGCAGACAGAGACAAGAGAGGTGCAGAAAGAGGGAAGAGGGGTGCAGAAAGAGGCAAGAGAGGTGCAGAAAGAGGCAAGGGGGTACAGAAATAGCAAGAGAAGTGCAGAAAGTAGCAACATAGGTGCAGAAAGAGGAAAGAGTGGTGCTAAAAGAGGCAGAAGAAGCACTGAAAAAAGCAACAGAGGTGCAGAAATACGGAAGAGACGTGCAGAAAGAAGGAACAGAAATGCAGAAAGAGGCAAGAGAAGTGCAGAAAGAAGCAACAGTGGTGCAGAAAGAGGCAAGAGGGGGTGCAGAATGAGGCATGAGAGGGTGCAGAAATAGGAAAGAGAATTGCAGAATGAAGCAACAGAGGTACAGAAATAGGCAAGAGAAGTGCAGAAAGAAGCAACAGAAAAGGATAAAGAGGCAATAGTGGTGCAGAAAGAGGCAAGTGAGGTGCAGAAACAGGCAAAGGGGTGCAGAAAGAGGCAATAGAAGTGCATAAATAAGCAACAGAGGTGAAGAAGGAGGCAAGAGAAGTGCAGAAAGAAGCAAGAGAGGTACAGAAAGAAGCAAGTGAAGTGCAGAAAGAAGCAACAGAGGTGTGGAAAGAGGCAAGAGGGGTGCAGAAAGAGGCAAAAGAAGTGCTGAAAGAAGCAACAGAGGTGCCGAAAGAGGCAACAGGGATGCATAATGAAGCAAGAGAGGTGCAGAAAGAGGGAAAAGGGGTACATAAAGAGGCAAGAAAGGTGCTGAAAGAGGGTAGGCAGGTATAGAAACAGGATAGAGAGGTGCAGAAAAGGGGACATGGGTACAGAAAGAGGCAAGAGAGGTTCAGAAAGAGTAAAGAGAGGTGTAGAAACAGGCAAGAGAGGTGAAGAAAGAGGGAACAGGGGTAATAAAGAGGCAAGAGAGGTGCAGAATGAGGGATGAGGGATGCAGAAAGAGGCAAGAGGGGTGCAGAAAGAGTCAAGAGGGGTGTAGAAAGACACAAGAGCAGTGCAGAAAGAACCAACAGAGGTGCAGAAAGAGGCAAGAGGGTACAGAAAGAGGCAAGAAAAGTTCAGAAAGAAGCAAAAGAGGTGCAGAAAGAGGCAAGAGGGGTGCAGAAATAGGGAAGAGAGGTGCAGAAAGAGGAAAGGGTGCAAAAAGAGGCAAGAGGGGTGCAGAAATTTACAACAGAGATGCAGAAAGAAGCAAGAGCAGTGCATAAAGAACCAACAGAGGAACAGAAAGAGGCAACAGGGGTACAGAAAGAGGCTAGAGAAGTACAGGAAGAAGCAACAGAGGTGCAGAAGGAGGTAAGAGAACTGCCGAAAGAGACAAGAGAGTTGCAGAAACATGCATAAGAGGTGCAGAAAGAGTAATGAGGGGTGCAGAAAGATTGAAGAGGGTGCAGAAAGAGGAAAGAGAGGTGAAGAAAGAAGCAAGAGCAGTGCAGAAAGAACCAAGAAAGGTGCAGAAAGAGGCAAGAGAGGTGCAGAAAGAGAGAAGACAGGTGCAGAAAGAGGTGCATAAAGAAGGGAGAGGGGTGCAGACACAGGCAACAGAGGTGCAGAAAGAGGGATGAGAGTTGCAAAAAGAACAACAGAGGTGCAAAAAGAGGCAAAAGGGTGCAGAAAGAGGCAAGAGGGTGCAGAAAGAGGCAAGAGAAGTGCAGAAAGAAGCAAAAGAGGTGCAGAAAGAGGCAAAAGGGGTGCAGCCTGAGGCAAAAGAGGTGCATAAAGAGGTAAGAGGGGTGTGAAAAAGAGGCGAGAGGGGTGGAGAAATTTGCTTGAGAGGTGCAAAAAGAAGCAAGAGCAGTGCAGAAATATCCAACAGAGGTTCATAAAGAGGCAAAAGTGGTGCAGAAACAGCATGAGATGTGCAGAAAGAGGGAACAGGGGTATAGAAAGAGGCAAGAAAATTGTGCAGAAAGAGGGAAGGCAGGTGCAAAAACAGGAAAGAGAGGTGCAGAAAGAGGGAACAGGTGTACAGAAAGAGGCAAGAGAGATTCAGAAAGAGTAACAAGAGATGTAGAAACAGGCAAGGGAGGTGAAGAAAGAGGGAACAGGGGTTATAAAGAAGCAGGAGAGGTGCAAAAAGAGGGAAGTGGGTGCAGATAGAGGCAAGAGGGGTGAACAAAAAGGCAAGAGGGGTACAGAAAGGAACAACAGAGGTGCAGAAAGAGGCAAGAGAGGTGCAGAAACAGGCAAAAGAAGTGCAGAAAGAGGCAAGAGGGGTACAGAAAAAGATAAGAGGGGTACAGAAAGAAGCAGCAGAGGTGCCGAAAGAGGCAAGAGAGGTGCAGAAAGAGGCAAGAGAAGTGCTGAAAGAAGCAACAGAGTAGCAGAAAAAAGCAAGAGGAGTGATGAAAAAGCAAGAGAGTTGCAGAAACAGGCAAGAGAGGTACAGAAATAAGGAACAGGGGTGCAAAAAGAGACAAGAAATGTGCAGACACAGACAAGAGAGGTGCAGAAAGAGGGAACAGGGGTGCAGACAGAGGCAAGAGAGGTACAGGCAGATAGAAGAGGGGTGCAGAAAAAAGCAAGATAAGTGCAGAAAGAGGCAAGAGGGTTGCAGAAAGAGGCAAGAGTAATGCTGAAATAAGCAACAGAGGTGCAGAAAGAGGCAGGAGAGGTGTACAAAGAGACAAGGGAGGTGCACAAAGAGACAAGAGAGGTGCACAAAGAGGGAAGATGAGTACAGAAAGAGACAACAGGGGCGCAGAAAGAAGCAAGAGAGGTGCAGAAAGAAGCAAGAGAAGTACAGAAAAAGAAGCAGAGGTGCATAAAGAGGCAAGAGAGATACAGAAAGAGGCAAGAGAGGTGCAGATAGAGGGAAGAGGGGTGCAGAAAGAGGCAAGATTGGTGCTTAAAGAAGCACAAGAGGTACAGAAAGAAGCAAGAGAAGTTCAGAAAGAAGCAACAGGGGTGCATAAAGAAGCAAGAGGGTGCAGTAATAGGCAAGAGAAGAGCAGAAAGAAGCAACAGATGTGCAGAAGGAGGAAAAAGAACTGCAGAAAGAGACAAGAAAGTTTCAGAAACAGGCAAACAAGGTGCAGAAAGAATGAACAGGGGTGCAGACAGAGGCAATAGAGGTGCAGCAAGAAAGAAGAGGGGTGCAGAAAGAGGCAAGAGGGGTGCAGAAAGAAGCAAGAGAGGTGCAGAAATAGCAAGAAAAGTGCAGAAAGTAGCAACAGAGGTGCAGAAAGAGGAAAGAAGGGTGCTAAAAGAGGCAGGAGAAGTGCTGAAAAAAGCAACAGAGGTGCAGAAAGAGGGAAGAGAAGAACAGAAAGAAGGAACAGAAATGCAAAAAGAGGCAAGAGAAGTGCAGAAAGAAGCAACAGAGGTGCAGAAAGAGGCAAGAGAGGGTGCAGAAAGAGGCATGAGAAGTGCAGAAAGAAGCAACAGAAATGGATAAAGAGGCAAGCGTGGTGCAGAAAGAGGCAAGTGAGATGCAGAAACAGGCAAGAGGGGTGCGGAAAGAGCAGTGCATAAATATCCAACAGAGGCGCAGAAAGAGGCAAAAGTGGTGCAGAAACAGGCATTAGATGTGCAGAAAGAGGGAACAGGGGTACAGAAAGAGGTAAGAAAGGTGCAGAAAGAGGGAAGGCAGGTGTAAAAACAGAAAAGAGAGGTGAGAAAGTGGGAACAGGGGTACAGAAAGAGGCAAGAGAGGTTCAGAAACAGTAAAGAGAGGTGTAGAAACAGGCAAGAGAGGTGAAGAAAGAGGGAACAGGGATAATAAAGATGCAGGAGAGGTGCAGGAATAGGGGTGCACAAAGAGGCAAGAGTGGTGCAGTAAGGAACAACAGAGGTACAGAAAGAGGCAAGAGATGTGCAGAAAGAGGCAAGAGAAGTGCTGAAAGAAGCAACAGAGTTGCAAAAAAAGCAAGAGGAGTGATGAAAAAGCAATAGAAGTGCAGAAAGAGGCAAGTGAGGTACAGAAAGAGGCAAGAGAAGTGCAAATAGAAGCAACAGAGGTGCAGAAGGAGGCAAGAGAATTGCAGAAATAGGCAAAAGAGTTGCAGAAACAGGAAATAGAGGTGCAGAAATAGGGAACGGGTGCAAAAAGAGGCAAGAGAGCTGCAGAAACAGACAAGAGAGGTGCAGAAAGAGGGAACAGGGGTGCAGACAGAGGCAAGAGAGGTACAGGCAGAGGGAAGAGGGGTGCAGAAAGAGGCAAGAGAGGTGCAGAAAGAGGGAAGAGGGGTGCAGAAAGAGGCAAGAGAAGTGCAGAAAGAAAGACATGTGCAGAAAGAAGCAAGAGAAGAGGAGAAAGAGGCAAGATGGTTGCAGAAAGAGGCAAGAGTAATGCTGAAATAAGCAACAGAGGTACAGAAAGAGGCAAGAGAGGTGCACAAAGGGACAAGAGAGGTGCACAAAGAGACAAGAGAGGTGCAGAAAGAGGGACGACGAGTACAGAAAGAGACAAAAGTGGTGCAGAAAGACGCAAGAGAGGTGCCGAAAGAAGCAAGAGAAGTGCAGAAAAAGAAGCAGAGGTGCATAAAGAGGCAAGAGAGGTACAGAAAGAGGCAAGAGAGGTGCAGAAAGAGGGAAGAGGGGTGCAGAAAGAAGCAACAGGGGTGCATAAAGAAGCAAGAGGGGTGCAGTAATAGCTAAGAGAAGAGCAGAAAGAAGCAAAAGATGTGCAGAAGGAGGCAAGAGAACTGCAGAAAGAGGCAAGAAAGTTGCAGAAACAGGCAAACAAGGTGCAGAGAGATTGAACAGGGGTGCAGACAGAGACAAGAGAGGTGCAGAAAGAGGGAAGAGGGGTGCAGAAAGAGGCAAGAGAGGTGCAGAAAGAGGCAAGGGGGTACAGAAATAGCAAGAGAAGTGCAGAAAGTAGCAACATAGGTGCAGAAAGAGGAAAGAGTGGTGCTAAAAGAGGCAGAAGAAGCACTGAAAAAAGCAACAGAGGTGCAGAAATACGGAAGAGACGTACAGAAAGAAGGAACAGAAATGCAGAAAGAGGCAAGAGAAGTGCAGAAAGAAGCAACAGTGGTGCAGAAAGAGGCAAGAGGGGGTGCAGAATGAGGCATGAGAGGGGTGCAGAAATAGGAAAGAGAATTGCAGAATGAAGCAACAGAGGTACAGAAATAGGCAAGAGAAGTGCAGAAAGAAGCAACAGAAAAGGATAAAGAGGCAATAGTGGTGCAGAAAGAGGCAAGTGAGGTGCAGAAACAGGCAAAAGGGGTGCAGAAAGAGGCAATAGAAGTGCATAAATAAGCAACAGAGGTGAAGAAGGAGGCAAGAGAAGTGCAGAAAGAAGCAAGAGAGGTACAGAAAGAAGCAAGTGAAGTGCAGAAAGAAGCAACAGAGGTGTGGAAAGAGGCAAGAGGGGTGCAGAAAGAGGCAAAAGAAGTGCTGAAAGAAGCAACAGAGGTGCCGAAAGAGGCAACAGGGATGCATAATGAAGCAAGAGAGGTACAGAAAGAAGCAAGAGTAGTGCAGAAAGAGGCAAGAAAATGCAGAAAGAGGCAAGATTGGTGCAGAAAGAGGCAAGATAGGTGCAGAAAGAGGGAAGAGGGGGTGCAGAAATAGGCAGGAAGGGTGCAGAAAGAATCAAGAGAAAAAGGCAAGAGAATTGCAGAAAGAAGCAACAGGGATGCAGAAAGAGGCAAGAGCGGTGCAGAAAGAGGCAAGAGAAGTGTAGAGAGTAAAAACAGAAAGACAGAAAGAGGCAAGAGAAGTACAGCAAGAGGAAAGAGAAGTGCAGAAAGAGGCAACGGGGTGCAGAGAGAAACAAGAGAGGTGCAGAAAGAAGCAAGAGAAGTACAGAAAGAAGCAACAAAGGTGCAGAAAGAGGCAAGAGAATTGCAGAAAGATGCAACAGAGGTGCAAAAAAAGGCAAGAGAGGTGTAGAAAGAGGGAGGAGGGGTGCAGAAAGAAGTAAGAGATATACAGAAAGAAGTAAGAGAAGTGCAGAAAGAAGGAACAGGGGTGCCGAAAGATGGTGGAGTGTTCAGAAAGAGGCAAGAGAGTTGCAGAACAAGCAAAAGAGGTGCAGAAAGTGGGTACAGGGGTGCAGACAGAGGCAAGAGATATGCAGAAAGAGGCAAGAGGGGTGCCAAAAGAGGAAAGAGGGATGCAGAAATTTGCAGTAAGGGGAAGAAAAAAGCAAGAGCAGTGCAGAAAGAACCAACAGAGGTACAGAAAGAGGCAAGAGGGCAGCAGAAAGAGGCAGGAGAGGTGCAGAAAGAAGCAATAGAGGTGCAGAAACAAGAAACAGAGGTGCAGAAAAGGCAAGAGGCGAACATAAAAAAGCGAGAGAAGTACAGAAAGAAGCAACAGATGTGCAGAAAGAGGCAAGAGAAGTGCAGAGATTAGGCAAGAAAGTTACAGAAACAGGCAAAAGAGGTGCAGAAAGAGTGAAGAAGGGTGCAGACAGAGGCAAGAGAGGTGCAGACAGAGGGAAGAGGGGTGCAGAAAGGGGCAAGATGGGTGAAATAATTTGCAAGAGAGGTGCAGAAAGAAGCAAGAGCAGTGCAGAAAGAACCAACAGAGTTACAGAAAGAGGCAAGAGGGGTGCAGAAAGAGGCAAGTGAAGTGCAGAAAGAAGCAAAAGAGATGCAGAAAGAGGCAAGAGGGGTACAGCGAGAGGCAAGAGAGGTACAGAATGATTCAAGGCAGGGATACAAAGAGGCAAGAGGGGTGCAGAAATTTACAAGAGATGTACAGAAGGTAGCAAGAGAGGTGCAGAAAGAAGCAAGAGAAGTGCAGAAAGAGTCAAGAGAGGTGCAGAAGAAGCAAGAGATGTACAGAAAAAAGCAAGAGAAGTGCAGAAAGAAGGAGCAGAGGTGCAGAAAGAGGAAAGAGGGATACAGAAAGAGGCAAGAGTAATGCAGAAATAAGCAACAGAGGTGTATAAAGAGGCAAGAGAAGTGCAGAAAGAGGCAAGAGAGTTGCAGAAACAGGCAAAAGAGGTGCAGAAAGAAGGAACATGTGTACAGACAGAGGCAAGAGAGGTGCAGAAAAAGGGAAGAGAGGTGCAGAAAGACACAAGAGCTGTGCAGAAAGAGGCAAGAGAGGTGCAGAAAGATACAAGAGCAGTGCATAAAGAACCTACAGAGTTAGTTAAAGAGGTAAGAGGCATGCAGATAGAGACAAGAGAAGTGCAGAAAAAAGCAAAAGAGATACAGAAAGTGGCAAGAGGAGTACAGACAGAGGCAAGGAACATGCAGAAGAGGGAAGAGGGGTGTAAAAAGAGGCAAAAGGTGTGCAGAAATTTGGAAGAGAGGTGCAGAAAGAAGCAAGAGCAGTGCAGAAAGAACCAACAGAGGTGCAGAAAGAGGCAAAAGGGTTGTAGAAAGAGGCAAGAGAAGTGCAGAAAGAAACAACAGAGGTACAGAAGGAGGCAAGAGGGGTGCAGAAAGAGGCAAAAGAAGTGCTGAAAGAAGCAACAGAGGTGCAGAAAGAGGCAACAGGGGTGCAGAATGAAGCAAGAGAGGTGCAGAAAGAAGCAAGAGTAGTGCAGAAAGAGGCAAGAAAATGCAGAAAGAGGCAAGATTGGTGCAGAAAGAGGCAAGATAGGTGCAGAAAGAGGGAAGAGCAGAAATAGGCAGGAGGGGTGCAGAAAGAAGCAAGAAAAAAAGGCAAGAGAATTGCAGAAAGAAGCAACAGGGGTGCAGAAAGAGGCAAGAGCGGTGCAGAAAGAGGCAAGAGAAGTGTAGAGAGTAAAAACAGAAAGACAGAAAGAGGCAAGAGAAGTGCAGCAAGAGGAAAGAGAAGTGCAGAAAGAGGCAACAGGGGTGCAGAAAAAAACAGGAGTGGTGCAGAAAGTGTCAGGACTGGTCAGGCTAAACCTCCTTGCTCCCTCATGCTGTGCCTGTTAGGCCAAAAAACGCACCTGCACAGCTCTGCCAGGTTTCGTAGGGCTATGTCCTTGTGTTTAGTTTCCTTTTGGCTCAGTTGTCTGCATTCCGCTTCGCGGCAGAATTACAAGATGGCCGCCCAATCAGACCGATCCGGTTGTCGGTCTAGTTGTTGGGCAGCTTTCTCAGCTGTGCTCGCGCTCGCTTGCACGAAGCGCTACGCACTTCAACTGAAGTTTTGGGAGAGACAGGTCGTTTTCAAACTTGCCGCTGTTTTCTTTGAAGTATCGAAGAAGTTTTAGAAGGCATATCTGTTCAGAGTTTTGTTAGAATCACAGTAGGTAACGCTGTGAGGAAGGTGAGTCTTATCCAAAGGTCAATTCAGCGATAAGATATCAAAATTTGGTTTCCTGACAAGAAAGGTTTACCGAGCCTTCAGCATTTGCATAATTTGAGTGTCATTCAGTTCAGGAATATAGTTGCGGACAATATATTTTGATTCCTGACTAAAACTCACCTGTTATTAATTTACTGTCAACTCAGAGTTATTTTTTATTTGGAGTATAAGCATTTTCAACTCCTTATACAAACACTTTTTCAAGAGACATTTTTCATACGTGTTCCATAGGATAGTTAGAAGTAGTGTTGGACAACCAGACTAGTTGACATTTCAATTTGCCTTCAATTTGCTGGAGAACAAAATACTTTTAGTTCATATGTTTTGACAAGTACAGTTCCTGATAAAGAAGTCAACAGTAGATATAGTTATATATATATATATATATATATATATATATATATATATATATATATATATATATATATATATATATATATATATATATATATATGTACTTACCAACGTTGTTCAGAGATTCATCCAACTGGAAGCTAGAATGGCAGCAGTTTTCCAGACAGTAT
The DNA here is from genome assembly GCA_963921515.1 of Calotriton arnoldi. Lineage (NCBI taxonomy): Eukaryota > Metazoa > Chordata > Amphibia > Caudata > Salamandridae > Calotriton > Calotriton arnoldi. Next base: position 101,950 of record CAWUFW010013783.1, on the reverse strand, counting down.
AAATATATCCTGCAACAGAAAATAAGTAGTACTTGATTACATCAATTGCTTATCACTAAACAAGGTGAACACAGGTAACAGGGAAGATATAAAGAGAAATTGTGTAGTAGCAATTACTTAGAGTAGTTACACTGTTGTTCTATTTCACAGAGTCCTACAAAGTGAAGTCAACTTACCTGTAGTGACAAGAAGCACACCAGACCTAACAAAATACCTATAAGGGAGCAGCTAGCCACCTAGAAAGGACAGGTATTCTAGTGAAGGGTACAGAGTCTAGGGTTTGGTGCATTGTTATTTTGTGGTTACAAGATATTCTCTGTTTCAGGAGACAACTCAGAGCCAAACTTGAGTTCCAGTCCAGAAGAAGAGTATCAGTGGCGGTCTCTCTTTTCGTCCCAATCCCCTTTCCCCCTCTTTGCTGCTGGCGAATTAGTTCATCGTAGCGGAGTAGGGGATAGAAGAATTTTCATCTGCTCCTGCGGAAAATCCCAGTTCTGGTTCAGGTACCTGACAGATTGAAATGCCAGACCAAAACTTCCGCCCGAGCAGTATGGCTGAGGGAATTGATGTTAAGGCTTTGGCTTCTGTATTAGATGGGATACAAAAACAATTGCGCGATACCATGTCTGAGAATAAATCTCTTAGAGAAGAGGTTACAAAATCTAGTCAAGAGACCCAATTTTTGCGTCAAAGGTTTGAAGAAATTTCAGCTAGTGCCTTGGCGGGAACTAAGGAAAATAAGTCACAGACGTTTGCTCCAGCCCCTTCTGCGGCGGAGTTGACAACTCAGGTAATTCATGCTATTTCACCAACCATTCCACTGGCAGCTCCCGAAAGGTTTAGTGGGGATCCTCATAAGGCCCAGATATTTCTCACTCAATGTTCCCTCAACTTTCTCTGTAGACCCATTATCTTTAAGGAGGATCAATACAAGGTGGCTTTCATGTTGTCCTACCTGAGTGGTGATGCTGCAGCCTGGTCCATGCCATTAGTAAACAACAATGATCACATCTTATATGAATTTGAGGAATTCAAGAGAGAGTTTTTGCGCATTTTTGATCGAAGGTCAATCTCTCAAACTACTGCTAACGAGCTTTTAGATTTAAAGCAAAGTAATCGTGATTTGGTCGCTTACTTGGCACAATTCAACAAGTTAATTGTAGAAACAAATTGGCCTGAAGCCAAGAGAGCGGCGATTTTCTATAGAGGACTTAAAGACGAATTGAAGGACGGCTTAGCTCAGATACCTAAGCGGCCCACCAATGTCTCAGAGTTAATTGATTTAGTTTTACAAATTGATCAACGACAGAGTGAAAGAAGAAGTGAACGTCGCAAAGATCCAAAGTATTTCCCTCCGCGATTTTATCGTATCAAGTCGGAGAACTCAAGGATTAAGGATTCCTCCTCTGAGGAAGAGCCTATGCAAATCAGCTCAGTTCGAGGGCCACTATCCAAGGAAGAAAGAGAAAAGACGAATTGGAAAACTCTGCATGTATTGTGGAAACTCTGGACACTTTGTTAAGGAATGTCCCAAGAAACCCAAGAATAATGCTTGGGTAAAAGACAGGCTCCACCAGTAGAGGGAGTTGCTCTGGTGGAAGCTAATGATAAGTCAACTCCAGATTCGCAATTAATTGCCAATACATTACAATCTTCGGCACCCCATTTAATTATTTCAGGTATGATTAAGTTCGGAGGTTCTGAAGTGGATGAGATTTCAGTGATGATAGATTCAGGAGCAACCGGCAATTTTTGCGATATTAAGTTTGCCAAATCTCTGGGAATCGAATTTGTCAAGAAAGAAAGACCTGAATCAGTTCGAGCTGTCGATGGAACCAATTTATCTTCCGGTCCCATTGTTCATGAAACTGAAGATATCTGGTTGAAGGGGCCAAGTTGTCATCTCAGACTTTTGAGGTTCAGTCTCATTGATGCACCACAATTCCAGCTCATTCTGGGTTTACCCTGGCTCATGGAACATAATCCCCGGATCAACTGCTCTAAGGGAACCATTGACATGGACTCTGACTACTGCAAAGGGCATTGCCATGATTGGAGTGTCAATTTTCCTCCAGTTTCACCACCCTTGCTTTTGGCCAGTCAGTCTAAATCAATCTGTATTATGGAAACACAAGATATTCCAATGGAATATCAAGATTTGGCCTCAGTTTTTGATGAACAGGAAGCTAATAAGTTACCTCCACACCGAGAGTACGATTGTAAAATCGAATTGGAGGCTGGTGCTTGAGAGAAGTTGGCCTGGTATATGCTGTCCACTAATTATAGTGGGAACCTTGCACCATTCCAAACAACCCCTTATGGAGATAGGTTAAAGACAACCTTTATTGAAAGCTATCCTAGTGGTAGCTATGGAGAGCAGCCTTCAGGCTAAGTCTTGAAGGAATGTAAAGCAGCTTGTTTTACCAGTCTATAATCTCTTAAGTGACCAAATGAAAGAGGACCACACCAGGTATATATATATATAAAATATATGTATTTAGTCTTAAACACACCCCTCTAGTCTCTTTATGAGGCTAGAGTTTGAAGTACATAGGTTACAAGTCAGTTATCAACAGTAATAGCACAAATACACATTTGGGCCCTAGGGGCGTATCAAACCATATACCAAAAAAGTGGTATAAGAACCACGACTGAGCTAGACACAAGGCCTAGAGCCTGTAGAAGTGCTTGGACCACAAGGAACCACCCAAGGTAGTGACACAGGGGACCCACGGGGGATGCTTGCAGTGTGGGAACACAGCTGCGAATCACCATTAACTTCTATGGGGAAAGTCGCGGTTGGATTTTTAAAAGAAAAGGACACTTAGAAGAGGACTTGGAGCAAACCCCTTTAGAACTAGGCAGTTCAAGAGTCAATACCCATGGGAGCACCAGAGTACTCGAGTTACCGCACCCAGGGAAGCCGGGTGCATAGGTTTCTTTTGGAGTCGGGTTTCGTCGTCGATTTCAATGGCGATCTGCTGCAAAGTGCTGCTGGCGACCAAGTCGAAAGTGTCCAGGTGGATCCAAGGATAGATCGGTGATCTGAAGAACCTGAAAGCAGAGGGGACAGAGTCTGGGTCACTAGCCAGTGACCAGGAAGGCGATGAGCAGATGCCCACCGATGTCGGGTGCTTCAGGTAGGTTGATGGATGTCTTGACTCTTCAGCCACGAGGTCCAGGAGGTGTCGACGATGACCAGGAGCTGGATTCGAGCTGTCCGACAACATCTGTCGAGTGCTGGGGTGTCAGCGACCAGATTGGACCCAACAAGCCTTGGCAACGGCAAGTCATGTAGAAACAGAGAAAGGACTTTGGTGCAGACCAGCAAGGTCTGTGGGACTCACCCAGCCAGGAAAGCCCAAGCATAAGAATAGTTGCCTTCAGGAGGACCCACTAGCCAACAGACTAGCGATCACAAAGGGGCCTCGAGGGCACGCACTTGGAGCTAGCTCACAGGACACTCGTGGAGTGGAGGCCAGTGTTCTTCGGTGCAGTCGGTGCTCGTGGTGGGGGCTACTCGGAGTCCAAAGCACAACTTCGAGGGAGACCAGGAAGAGGATGCACTTGCAAAGGCTCTCGGTGTACAGGGGTCACGGTTCCACATTACCCACGACAGCTACATGCCTCAGCTACACTGGGGTCTCAGGGCAGCCTCGGGGATGTCTGGAAATCCACCTCTGGTGATGCAAAGACTTCGGCGTCCGGCGGGAGCTTCAGCTAAGCAGACCGGACAGTTGCTTCTTTGGTGCCTGCCAAGCAGGGGAGTCCCTCCTTGACCCCAAGGGAGATTCTTCAGTCCTCTAATCTTCAAGTAGAGCGTCGAAGGTCCAGGATTCACATTCAGAGTTTCATCCAGGGATAATCTAAAATCCTAAGGACTGGGGTCCCATACTTATACTAAGTTAGGGGGTTGGACATACTCTGGGGACCCACCTATGGGAGGGTCAGGGAAGAGGGGTGGTTACACCCATTCCCTTTGTCCAGTTTCATGCAAGAGCAGGGGCAGGTAGCCCCTGCAACCGGTTTGAACTGGACTATGCACAGGGACACCAAATGTGCCCCCAGTGCAGGACTTCAAAGCACCAGAGAGTGCTCCCGCCTAGCCCCAATACACACTATCCTGTCTGGGGAGGTGGTTACACCTCCCTGCAACAGGAAACCTATTGTCCAGGCCTCCCCTGCCGGGGTTTCGGTCAGCAGCAGGAGGCCAGACCCGTGTCTGTGGCAGAGGCATCCATTTTGTGATGCCAGGGCTCTGAAAAGTTAATACCGGTTATGCCGGTGTGTACATGTCTCTCCCTCTAGAAGGGTGGAATGCTACCCCCGCCGGGGCGGGGGGGGGTAGTATTCCAAAGTGTTTGACACCAAACATGACATGTTTTCGTGCAGCCATCCCAAAGTTAGTATTTACCGCGAGGTTTTAATGCACTTAAGAGTATATGGTCAGGCTGCACCACAAACAGCACCAGAGGATTGACTATGGATGCTGCAGAGCGGCTCTGCTCATGCAGGGGCACCCTCTCACATAAAAACCAAGCATTCTGCCTTCAGGATTGTTAAGGCCTGCCATAGGAGTGACTTATAGGTTTATATGTGTGTGCAATGGTAGTGATATAGGTAGCCTATACCACAGTAAGAGGTGCATGCACCACCTTACCCAGGCTGCAGTAGCAGACCTGTGGTGACTTTTTGGAGGGCTTCCCAGGGGTGGCATAATATATGCTTCAGCCCCTGGTAGGCCTCTGGGGTACCTATGCCCTGGGTACATAGTATACCATATACTAGGGACTTATAAGGGCACTCCAGAATCCAATCAAAGATGTACCTAAGGTACATGGAAACCATTTTAGAGAGGAAGCAGCTAGGCTGGGGTTCTGATTAGCAGGGCCCCAGCCAGAATAAAGTCAAAAAAACAGTGAAGCATCAGCAAAAATTGGGGGTACCCATGTGAAGCAGATCCTACTCTCCTACACAACCCCCCAAACGTAGGGACATTAAACTAACTGTAGTGATCGAGTCGTACACCAGATGAGTTGAGTCAAGATTTATTGAGGAACTACACAGCACCAGGTCACACTTGCTGAGCCATCACAGGAACAACAGTTAAATTCAACTTCAGCAATGACATTCTATTCTGCACCTGACACTGTGACATCATCTGACAGCATCAGGCAAAAGGAGCAACCATAGAAACAGGATGACAGCCCTAGAATACAACATACCTTCCCTTCTCCTGCAAAACAAACTAAACAAAATGAAATAGCAACAAAAACAACAGAGGAGAAGAAAAAACAAGAAAAAAAGAATAAGAGGATTATTCACAAAACCTTTTGGAGTAACAATAATTCTTGAACTTCTTCTGGGCGCAGAAGAATTGGTTAGGGCAAGATTCAGTACAGATACTGTGGTCAACCCCCAGTGACGCTGGTCTCACTCTGACAACTTTAGCAAGGTTCCACCAGCGACCTCCCTTCACTTGAACAGCATTGTTACCAATCCTTACCACCTTGACAGGTTCACCATATTTACATTTTCCCTTCTTGACCTGCACAGACGCTTTGATGCGAACAAAGTCACCAACGACCAATCGAACCATCTTGGTGCCTTTCTTTTCATCAAACCAGACTTTCTGTTTACTCTGAGCAGATTCAGAGTTTTCCCTGACGATATCCATGAGGGAAGACAGATTTGAATCAGTTTTAAACCATTTGTTCATCCAACCAGGCTTGAAGCACGTATTGGCCCTTCTTCCCCTCAATATCTCAAAGGGGAAACCTTGGTGGATGAATGAGGTGTGGTTCTGTAAAACCACAACATGCTTTCCAAGGATTGAATTATATCATACTTCCCAGCTACATCCCACTTGATGCACTCTCCCAAAACCCGGTTCATCCTTTCCACCAAGCCGTTAGTTTGTGGATGATAAAGGGAACTCTTTAAGTGCTTAACACCACTAGAGGTCAAAAATGTTTCAAACATCTCACTTACGAATTGAGTCCCATTGTCCGAGACCAGGAATTCAGGAAACCCTTCCCGCAGAAAAACCTCTTTTAAGAACTTGATAACACTCCCTGAACTCGCTTCTTTCACCAACTTTATCTCCGGCCACTTTGACGCATAATCCATGAGCACTAAAACGTATTTGCAACCAGAAGGTAACACATCACAGGGACCCATGATGTCAATACCCACCTTGACCCATGGACCCGAAGGACATTCGACAGGAAGCAGAGGTGGGGTGCAAACTTTAAGAGCTTCCTCTGCAGAATGACACACAGAACAATTCTCTACTAAAACACCAATTTCAACATCCATGCTAGGCCACCAGAAGTGCTCACGAACACGACGCTTGGTGAGCGTAATGCCTAGGTGCCCTCGTGAGCTTTTGACAATGATGGGTCTGAGAGAGAGTGGTGGGATGAGTTTATCACCTCTCATGAGAATACCATCCTCTAGAGAAATTTCAGTTTCAACTTTCCAATAGGGCTGTAACAAAGAAGACAGTGACTTTTCTCGAGGCCATCCCTCCTTGACTAAAACACACACTTGTTGAAGAGTGATATCTTCAAGTAAAGCTGCTCTCCAATTTTCCTCAGAACCAACAACGAGGTCAGGGATATCTATAGCTGCAACAAAACAGTCTTCAGCATCTTCTTCACTCAATTCTCTAAAAGCTGTACCATCACAACCATCATTATGTTGAGGAAAACGCAACAGAAAATCTGCCCTCCCATTCCTCCCACCAGGAATATGTGAGATATCAAACTGGTACTGTAGCAGCTTACTAACCATTCTCGTAATCCTGGGTGTGCAGCACTTACTAGGACCAGAACCAAGAATAGACACTAAAGGCTTGTGATCTGTAGTCAATTTGAAACGTCTTCCCCAAACGTATGGTCGATATTTCTCAATCGCCCATACGCATGCAAGTAATTCCTTTTGATAACGGAATACTGTACTTCTGCACTCCTCAAAACCCTTGACGCAAACGCTACTGTGTTCTCTTTGTCTCCACACACTTGAGTAAGGATAGCCCCCAAACCGACTTGACTGGCATCCACCGCTATACAACATGGTAAATCTGGATCGAATGGCGTGAGAGCACCTCCCTTACCCAAAGACAGCTTAACTTCACTAAACGCATGATCACAATCCTGAGACCAATCAAATTTGACTCCTGTTTTGAGTAAATTGCTGATGGGTCGAACAATGGAAGCAAAATTAGGGACAAACCTTGAGTAGTATTCTAACAACCCGAGTAAGGATTTAACACCAGACTTGTCTTTAGGTACAGCAGCATTGTAGATGGCATCTAGAAGACCTTGCCTGGGTTTAATCCCTTCATGGGATAATAGGTGACCAAGATATTCAATCTCTTTGCAGAGAACCTTGCACTTCTCATTTTTTAGAACAACACCATTACTCTTGAATATGCCAAGAACCTTCTTGAGTATAATGTCATGAGAAACATTATCTTTGTCGTAAATCAGCACATCGTCCTGAAAGACAAGAACACCCTCAACACCTTTCAATAAATTTTGCATGACTCTCTGGAAAACTGATGCCGCGGACGCTAACCCAAAGGGCATCCTACGATATTGAAATGTTCCCAGAGGAGACACGAAAGCAGTGAGGGATCGAGAATCAGGATGAAGTTCTATTTGGTGGTAGGCACTGGCTAGATCTAATTTTGAAAACACCTGGGCCCCTTTAACACACGCAAACAGGTCATTAATTTTTGGCAATGGGTGAGAGTCTATCCAAATCTCCTTGTTGAGTGACCTAAGGTCCACACACACACGTAACTGCCCTCCCCTCTTGCGTGCAACGACCAAAGGGGACAACCATAAGGATGACTCCGTAGGTTCGATGATTCCCTTTTCACAGAGACTCTTGAGTTCTTTATTGAGGTCGTCCCTTACACTAAAAGGAACCCCTCGAAGTTTGTGTTTGACTGGAACAGCCCCATTCCTAACAATAATCTTGTGTTTGAAACCAGAAATTTTCCCAAGGCTGTCGCCAAAGACGGATGGAAATTCCCTTTTCCATTTAGACCCCTCTTCATCGCAAGAGACCAGTAAGACCTGCTCTTTGGTACCCGGTCTAAGAATCATCCCAAAAAGACCCTGGTGGAACCACCCCAGTATATTCAAGCCCTTGACCGCAATGTATATTTTCCCTCTGATCCTCCTCCCTTTGAACATCATGACATCTTCGATGAAACCCAACAATTCGATTTTGCGTCCCTCATAAGAAACAGGACTGCCATCGGGCGGAAACAGTACCCTATCGCCCCATGTTTCAATGAAGAGTTTCTGGGTTATCATAGTAATTCTAGCGCCTGAATCTACCAAAAGATGAATAGTTTTATCACCAACAAGTAATTCAACAATCGGATCAACACATGACGAAGGATCACCAGTCACTGGTTCAATGTTAGTGTCATTTGAATAGATATTCTCATCTACAACTACAGAAATTATCTCAGAATCAGAGTCATCTTCAGATTCAACAACACAAGCAATGTTTTTCTTTTGATTGTTCTTCTTAAGACAAACTTTTGCAAAATGGCCTATTTTTTTACAGTAGTTACAAGTCACATTGATCGCAATGCACTTACTACCTTTTGAGTGTGGCGCATTACCACAACGAAGACAAACATTGCTGGGAATAAAAAATCGGATTTATGTTTGGTCGAGCTACCTGGGTTGCTTTTGACTGCTTTCTGTTTAAACTTGGTAGCGACAATGGCATTGACACTTTCTGGAGGTTTTTCATCGAGTTCCTTTAGGGAGACTTGTGAAATTTCAATACTTTTGGCTATTTTAATAGTCTCATCAAGAGATGGATTACCCATCGCAAGAAGCTTTTGTCTGATATGCTTGTCTTTGCATTGGCAGACGAATTGATCTCTGATAAGCTGTTCGGTGAAGTTCTCGAATAGACAGACTGACGCTAATCTCCTGAGAACTGACATATAAGCATCGACGTCTTCACCATCAGATTGTTTCCGCTTGAAAAACTTGTGTCTCAAAACCATCAAGCTGGGTTGCCTATCAAACCTTAATTTGAGTTTCCGTATAGTTTGATCGTACTCATCTATAATTTCTCCATCAGCTAGAAGTAAGTCGGGTAAATGTTTGTAAATCGACCTACCCTCGAAACCTAGAGAATGAAGTAATAGACACTTTTTCCTCTCTGCGCCAAATCTTGATGCACCAATGGCCCCTAAGTATGTCTCAAACGCATCAAACCAAACCTCCCATTTCACTGGAGGTTCACCTGGTGCGTCAAGGAAGGAAGGAGGAGGCGTGACAGCTTGCATGGTGCACATGTTTTGCATGCTGCAGAAACTTACCCCAAGGTAGGAGGCAGACTATGAACAGGAGGAATTTAAAATTCAAACCCAAAACGTTTTTACATAAATTGAAAAACAATTGATAAAAGATTTCTTGAGGGCTTGTCTGTGTGTGTATTGCCCTGGTCTGTACAGTGAAATAATACAACACAGAGAAATTAAGCATATATTGAACAGTGTGCTAATCACTGTGATCAGCTATGTATGACTGAAATTAAAAAAAATATATATATCCAAACAGGTGGCTGGTAGAACAGAAAAGTATTGAAGCTGGCAGAAGTTAGTGTGCGAATCACTGAATGTGTTCGCAATACTCACGAGTCAAAAGAGAAAAGCCTGATGTTTTTAAATCGGAAAAATATATCCAAACAGGTGGCTGGTAGAACAGAAAAGTATAGAAGCTGGCAGAAATTAGTGTGCGAATCACTGAATGTGTTCGCAATACTCACGAGTCAAAAGAGAAAAGCCTGATGTTTTTAAATCGGAATCTTCCTCGTCTTGTTTGAAGTTGACGCTGGTGCGCTTGCGCGAGCGTGAGGAATGAATACAACAACTCTATGAAGAGATGCCGTAACCATGGAGCTTGTGCGCATGCTCAGCGCGAGCCAGTGTACTCGTGTGCGTGGATAGTGAGCGGCGAGGCGCTGGACGCACGCGCACGGAGACTGCGCGTTAGAGGCAACTCCTATTTTTATGAAAATAGGGTAAAACTGATCAACTTTACCGCACTGGAAATCCGTGTGAGGCGGGACACCATGGAGGATACACACCGCTGGGGATCAACCGAGATCCGATTCTTTGTACACGGGATGCTGACAAGCGTGAGTGATTTCCTCGGTTGGCAGTCATATGGGGTAGGCAGAGCAGAACGACGTGCAAGGGGTCGGTAAATAGGTACTCCGCTTGATCCGACACCAGCTTGCAGTCCGACTCTGGCTTGTAGACAGCTCACTCATGGAGGCAGGCAGCAGTGAATGGTGTCGTCGTGAAGGGGTGATAATCCAAAAGCGAGGGATCGTTTCCGAAGGTCAGAGAGGTAGTGTCCAGCTGGCCGCATGAAAGTGTCCGTTTAGAAATAACAGGAATTGAAGTAAGTGTGACCTTGATAGACGGTAGAGTAGAGGTCCTTGATGACAGATGGTTTCTAGATGAGGATGTTTGAAGGAAATTGATGCACGCTGGGTCCTGCTGTGTAGTAAAAATCGTCGCCAAAAATTCTGTAGTGATCGAGTCGTACACCAGATGAGTTGAGTCAAGATTTATTGAGGAACTACACAGCACCAGGTCACACTTGCTGAGCCATCACAGGAACAACAGTTAAATTCAACTTCAGCAATGACATTCTATTCTGCACCTGACACTGTGACATCATCTGACAGCATCAGGCAAAAGGAGCAACCATAGAAACAGGATGACAGCCCTAGAATACAACACTAACCTTGACCAGTTGAGTCTTCATGTTCTAAGTGGAAATACCTAGAGAGACCATCTGCATTGGCATGGTTACTCCCAGGTCTATGTTCCACTGTAAAGTCCATCCCCTGTAGCGAAATGGACCACCTAAGCAGTTTGGAGTTTTCACCCTTCATTTGTTTTAGCCATAAGAGGGGCTTATGGTCTGTCTGAACAAGGAAGTGAGTACCAAACAAGTATGGCCTCAACTTCTTCAGAGCCCAAACCACAGCAAAGGCCTCCCTCTCAATGGCTGACCAACGTTTCTCTCTAGGGGTCAGCCTTCTGCTATTGAAAGCTACTGGCTAATCCTGACCTTCATCATTCAATTGTGACAGTACAGCCCCTACCCCCAATTCAGATGCATCTGAACAATGAACTTCTTGGAGTAATCAACTCTGTAGAATGGGAGCAGTGCACATGGCCTGCTTCAGGTCATCAAATGCCTTTTGACAGCTAGCTGTCCACTGAACCTTTTTGGGCATTCTTTTGGAAGTTAAGTCATTCAGGGGTGTCACTATTGATCCATACCCCTAGACAAATCTCCTATAGTACCCAGTCAGGCCTAAGAAGGCTCTCACCTGAGTCTGGGTAGTTGGAGCAACCCAGTCCATGATGGTCTGGATTTTGCTCTGAAGTGGTTGAACCTGGCCTCCACCTACAAGGTGGCCCAGGTATTCAACCTGACTCTGCCCTGGCACTTGGTGGCCTTGATAGTGAGGCCTGCCTTTTGCAGGGCATCCAAAACATTCCTTAGGTGGACCAGGTGATCCTCCCAGGTGGAGCTAAAGACAGCAATATAATCAAGATAAGCTGCACTGTAGGCTTCCAGACCTGTGAGAACTGTATTCACCAACCTTTGGAAAGTGGCAGGTGCATTTTTCAAACCAAAGGGCATAACCACAAATTGATAATGCCCACTAGGGGTTGAGAATGCTGTTTTTGGCTTTGCATCATCAGCTAGCCTGATCTGCCAGTAGCCAGCTGTTAGGTCAAATGTGCTTAGGTACTTGGCTGAGGCCAAAGTGTCTATTAGCTCATCTGCCCTGGGTATTGGATGGGCATCAGTCCTAGTGACCGCATTGAGACCCCTGTAGTCCACACAAAACCTCATCTCTCTTTTCCCACCACTGGTGTGAGGTTTTGGCACAAGGACCACTGGACCAGCCCAAGGGCTATCTGAGGGTTCAATAACTCCCAAATCCAACATTTTCTGGACTTCTGTCCTGATACAGTCCCTGACATGGTCAGGTTGCCTATAAATCTTATTTTTAATAGGCAGACTATCCCCAGTGTCCGCTTCATGAGTGCACCAGGTGGTCTGACTTGGAGTCAGAGAGAACATATGTCTGAACTGATTGAGCACCTGTCTGCAATCAGTTTGCTGCTGGGCAGTGAGGCTGCCTGCCAAGGCTACACCATCCACTGACCCATCATCAGGGTTCTGTGAGAGCAGGTCAGGGAGTGGGTCACTCTCTTCCTCCTGTCCCTCATCAGTAGCCATGAGCAAGCCCATGTCTGCCCTGTCCACATATGGTTTCAATCTGTTGACATGGAGAACCCTGTGGGGACTCCTGGGTGTTCCTAGGTCTACCAAATAGGTAACCTCACCCTTCTGCACAACAATGGTATGGGGTCCACTCCATTTGTCTTGGAGAGCTGCTGGGGCCACTGGTTCCAACACCCACACCTTCTGCCCTGGCTGGTAAACAGTCAGTACAGCCTTTTGGTCATGCCAGGCTTTTTGTAGTTCCTGACTAGCCTCAAGGTTTTTAGTTGCCTTTTTCATGTACTCAGCCATCCGGGAGCGGAGATCAAGTACGTAGTCCACTATGTCCTGCTTTGGGGGCTTGAGAGTAACTCCCATCCTTCCTTCACCAGACACAATGGATCCCTGACAGGATGGCCAAACAAAAGTTCAAAAGGGCTGTAGCCAACCCCCTTTTGAGGCACCTCCCTGTATGCAAACAAAAGGCAGGGCAAGAGTATGTCCCATCTTCACCTAAGCTTTTCTGGGAGCCCTTTAATCATGCCCTTTAAGGTTTTGTTGAACCTCTCAACTAAACCATTGCATTGTGGGTGATAGGGTGTGGTGAATTTGTAAGTCACTCCACACTCCTTCCACATTGCCTTCAACTATCCAGACATAAAGTTAGCACCCCTATCTGATACAACCTCCTTAGGGAAGCCCACTCTTGAGAAAATTCCCAGGAGGGCTCTTGCCACCACAGGTGCTGTAGTGGTCCTACGGAGAATAGACTCTGGGTACCTAGTGGCATGGTCCACCACCACCAGGATAAACCTGTGCCCAGATGCTGTTTGGGGATCCATGGGACCAACAATGTCAATCCCCACCCTTTCAAAGGGAACCCCCACCACAGGTAGTGGTATCAGGGGGGCCTTTGTAGTGCCACCTGCCTTGCCACTGGCCTGGCAGGTTACACATGAGCGACAAAACTCCTTGGTGTCTTCAGACATGTGGGGCCAGTGAAAGTGAGGGACAATTCTGTCCCAAGTCTTGTTCTGGCCCAGGTGACCTGCTAGAGGAATATCATGGGCTAGGGTCAATTGGAAGCCCCTGAACTTCAGAGGTATAACCAACCTAATCGTGGCACCAGGCTTGGGGTCTCTACACTCTGAGTACAAGAGTCCATCATCCCAATACACTTTATGGGGACCACTAGCATTCCCAGCAGCCTCAGCAGCAGCTTGCTGTCTGAGGGGTTCAAGAGAGGGGCAGCTCTGCTTCTCCTGGCTCAGATCTGCCCTGGAAGGGCCCCCTGTCCCTAAGAACTCAACCTGATCAGGCTCAAGCTCCTCTGGGACAGTTCCTTCTTCAGGACTGAGATCATCTCCCTCAAGAGACTGATCTTCCTTCTGAGCCAAGGGGGAAGGCACTGCCTTAACCCTACTACTCCTCCTCTTGGATGGCACTTGGTCCATAGTTCCAGGATCCAAGGCCTGTTCAGTGTTAGTCATTTTGGCCTGTGACCTGGTCACAGCAAACACATCTGCAGGGATGCCCAGCATTTCTGCATGGGTCCTGAGCTCCACTTCTGCCCAAGCTGAAGTTTCTAGATCATTGCCAAGCAAGCATTCAACTGGTAGGTCTGCATTCACCACAACCTTCTTAAGGCCAGTTACCCCTCCCCAGGAGAAGTTAACAACTGCCAGAGAATGGTCTGTTCTGACGTTGCTAGCATTGGTCACTTGGTACATTTCACCAAGTATAATCTGCCCAGGATCCACAAGATCTTGTGTCACCATAGTGACACTTGCTCCTGTGTCCCTGAATGCCAAAGCCTCTTTTGAATTTATTAATGGCTGTTGTCTGTACTTGCCCAGATTACTGGGACAGGTCATATCCATGCCTCCATCACAGACTAGGACAGCCTGAGTGGGTTCTCTGACTAGGCCAGAGCCCATCTCAGTACCCAGGGTCAACCCTACTAAACCCTTGGCTTGTGTACTTCCACCACCATTTGTAACTGCACTAGGGGAACAGGTGTCTTAGGGGCATTGGTGGGGGCTGGAATAGAGTCTTTGGACTTGTTGCAATCACTGGTCCAGTGTGTCTTTTGCTTACAGACTTTGCACCATGGTTTCTTTTGGCCTTTCCCTTTGTTAGACTGTGAATCCCCACCTGAAGAAGATTTTTGGAGGCCTTGTGAAGACTTCTGGTCTTTACCCTTCTCCCCACCCTTGTCAGAGTTTTTAGAATCTTGCTTCTTTAGGTCACCACCTTGGTTCTGTACCTTCTGCCTCTCCCTGGTTCTGACCCATTTGTCTGCCTTCTTTCCCAATTCTTGGGCAGAGGTCAGATCAGAGTCCACCAGGTACTGATGCAACAGCTGATTTTGACAGTTATTAAGAATCTGCTCCCTCATGATAAGATTGTACAATCCTTTTGAAGTCACATACCTTACTGCCCACTAACCAACCTTCCAGAGCCTTAGCAGAACAATCAACAAAGTCCACCCAGTCTTGATTTTGTGCCTTTTGGGTATCTCTGAACTTTAACCTGTATTGTTCAGTTGTTAGGCCAAACCCATCAATCAATGCACTTTTTAAGACTTGATAATCATCAGCATCCTCTTCTCTAACAGTGAGGAGCTTATCTCTACCTTTTTCTGCAAAGGAGAGCCACAAGATTGCTGCCCACTGCTCCTGAGGGACCCTCTGTACTTTACAGGCCCTCTCCAGTGCAGTAATCCATTTGTGGATGTCATCCCCACTCTGGTAGGGAGGGACAATCTTGCTCAGGTTTCTATGGTCATAAGACCTTTCCCTACCACTAGGGAAGTTGCTGCCACCATGGGACTCTAGTCCCAACTTTCTTCTTTGTCTATGAAGATCTAGGGACTCCCTGTCTATAGCCAACTGCTCTCTTCTGATTCTCAACTGAGCTTCCTCATACTTGAGCAGTCTCTCTTTCCTCTCATGAGAGGATTCCCTCCTATGAGAAGAAACAGAGGTCCCTACTGAGGTGTCAGAATGGTTAGACTCCTGAGAAGGAGATCTGGACCTTCTAGGCACACTCACAACTCTTCCTGGTGGGACAAAGGGGAGGTCATTCTGATCCTCCTCCTCATCTGCAGGAGGAGCTGGGTTGTCCAGGGCAAGGTCATTGTCACCTTCCTGGCCAGTTTCAGAGGTCAGGTCCTGGGTATTTTCATCCCTGGTCCCTTCCTCATCTTCTGCCCCACCCTCTCTGCCTACCCTTGCAGACCCTGTGGGTCTTCTGAGATCATCTAGCAGAAGCATCTCCATGAGACGTTGGGTGTTGGCACTTTTGCCTGTCTTCAGCTTCCTAATCTTGCACAACTCTCTCAATTCCAAGAATGGGAGGTTGTCATATTTGGATGGCAGGAGCCCACTAGTTCCTGGCAGTGAAGACATTACTAGTGAGGTGTGGTGTATGCACTACCTACTCTAGTGTGGCCTACTAAACTCTCTTGAGTTGTAGAAAGGGTGTGCTAAGCCCTTAACACACAACTCTAAGTTCAGTAGAACTTACTGTATACTAAGCTTGTTTTTATGTGTACCTAAGGTACCCTTAGTGGTTTTCAGTTGATCAATTCAATTGAAATTATCTGGTAAAACAATAGCAAGCTGGAATCCCACACGCTGCACACCAATGTGAGAAGTTGGCCTGGTATATGCTGTCCACTAAGTAAAAGTGGGCACCTTGTACCATTCCAAACAACCTCTTATGGAGATAGGTTAAAGACAACCTTTATTGAAAGCTATCCTAGTGGTAGCTATGGAGAGCAGCCTTCAGGCTAATTCTTGAAGGAATGTAAAGCAGCTTGTTTTACCAGTCTATAATCTCTTGAGTGACCAAAGGAAAGAGGACCACAACAGGTATATATATAAAATATATGTATTTAGTCTTAAACACACCCCTCTAGTCTCTTTATGAGGTTAGAGTTCGAAGTACATAGGTTACAAGTCAGTTATCAACAGTAATAGCACAAATACATGTTTGGGCCCTAGGGGCGTACCAAACCATATACCAAAAAAGTGGTATAAGAACCACGACTGAGCTAGACACAAGGCCTAGAGCCTGTAGAAGTGCTTGGACCACAAGGAACCACCCAAGGTAGTGACACAGGGGACCCATGGGGGACGGATGCAGTGTGGGAACACAGCCGCGAATCACCGTTAACTTCTATGGGGAAAGTCGCGGTTGGATTTTTAAAAGAAAAGGACACTTAGAAGAGGACTTGGAGCAAACCCGTTTAGAACTAGGCAGTTCTAGAGTCAATACCCACGGGAGCACCGGAGTAATCGAGTTACCTCACCCAGGGAAGCCGGGTGCATAGGTGTCTTTTGGAGTCAGGTTTCGTCGTCGATTTCAATGGCGATCTGCTGCAAAGTGCTGCTGGCGACCAAGTCGAAAGTGTCCGGGTGGATCCATGGATGGATCGGTGATCTGAAGAACCTGAAAGCAGAGGGGACAGAGTCTGGGTCACTAGCCAGTGACCAGGAAGGCGATGAGCAGATGCCCACCGATGTCGGGTGCTTCAGGTAGGTTGATGGGTGTCTTGACTCTTCAGCCATGAGGTCCAGGAGGTGTTGACGATGACCAGGAGCTGGATTCAAGCTACACCACAACGTCTGTCGAGTGCTGGAGTGTCGGCGACCGGATTGGACCCAACAAGCCTTGGCAACGGCAAGTCACGTAGAAACAGAAAAAGGACTTTGGTGCAGACCAGCAAGGTCTGTGGGACTCACTCAGCAAGGGTTAGTCAGGGCACGTCTGAAGCAACCAGGAAAGCCCAAGCAGAAGAAGAGTTGCTTTCGGGACGACACACTAGCCAACAGACTAGCGATCGCAAAGGGGCCTTGAAGGGACGCACTTGGAGCTGGCTCACAGGACACTCGTGGAGTGGAGGCCAGTGATCTTCAGTGCAGTTGGTGCTCCTGGCGAGGGCTACTAGGAGCCCAAAGCACAACTTTGAGGGAGACCAGGAAGAGGATGCACTTGCAAAAGTTCTCGGTGTCCAGGGGTCACAGTTCCACGTTACCCACGACAGGTATGTGCCTCAGCTTTGCTGGGGTCTCAGGGCAGCCTCGGTGAAAACTGGAAATCTACCTCTGGTGATGCAAAGACTTCGGCGTCCGGCGGGAGCTTCAGCAATGCAGACAGGACAGTTGCTTCTTTGGTGCCTGCCAAGCAGGTCCTCTAATCTTCAAGTAGAGCGTTGAAGGTCCAGGATACACGTTCAGAGTTTCATCCAGGGATAATCTAAAATCCTAAGGACTGGGGTCCAATACTTATACTAAGTTAGGGGGTTGGACATACTCTGGGGACCCACCTATGGGAGGGTCAGGGAAGAGGGGTGGTTACACCCATTCCCTTTGTCCAGTTTCACACCAGAGCAGGGGCAGGTAGCCCCTGCAACCGGTTTGAACTGGACTATGCACAGGGACACCAAATGTGGCCCCAGTGCAGGACTTCAAAGCACCAGAGAGTGCTCCCGCCCAGCCCCAATACACACTATCCTGTGTGGGGTGGTGGTTACACCTCCCTGCAACACCAAACCTATTGTCCAGGCCTCCCCTGCCGGGGTTTCGGTCAGCAGCAGGAGGCCAGACCCGTGTCTGTGGCAGCGGCATCCATTTTGTGATGCCAGGGCTCTGGAAAGAAGTTACCGGGTATGCCGATGTGTACATGTCTCTCCCTCTAGAAGGGTGGAATTCTACCCCCGCTGCCAGAACTGGTGGGGGGGTAGTATTCCAAAGTGTTTGACACCAAACACGACATGTTTCTGTGCAGCCATCCCAAAGTTAGCATTTATCGCGAGGTTATAATGCACTTAAGAGTATATGGTCAGGCTGCACCACAAACAGCACCAGAGGATTGACTCCGAACGCTGCAGAGGTGCTCTGCTCATGCAGGGGCACCATCTCACATAAAAACCAAGCACTCTGCCTTCAGGATTGTTAAGGCCTGCCATAGGAGTGACTTATAGGTTTATATGTGTGTGCAATGGTAGTGATATAGGTAGCCTATACCACAGTAAGGGGTGCATGCACCACCTTACCCAGGCTGCAGTAGCAGACCTGTGGTGTCTTTTTGGAGGGCTTCCCAGTGGTGGCATAATATATGCTGCAGCCCCTGGTAGGCCTCTGGGGTACCTATGCCCTGGGTACATAGTATACCATATACTAGGGACTTATAAGGGCACTCCAGAATCCAATCAAAGATGTACCTAAGGTACATGGAAACCATTTTAGAGAGGAAGCAGCTAGGCTGGGGTTCTGATTAGCAGGGCCCCAGCCAGACTAAAGTAAAAAAAACAGTGAAGCATCAGCAAAAAGTGGGGGTACCCATGTGAAGCAGATCCTACTCCCCTACAGTGCTTCTTTTCCGTGTAGCAGAATTTATGCGCTTTCTGAGAAGGAAAATCAGCATTTAAAAGAGTACATAGATCAATATCTCGCCAATGGTTTTATCCGCCCTTCACAGTCACCAGTCTCCTCTACGCTTTTTTTTATTCCTAAGAAAGACGGGAAGTTGAGAACGTGCATCGACTATCGAGCTCTAAATCTAGTCACCAAGAAAAACAGATATCCATTGCCTTTAATTTCTGAATTGCTTGATCAGGTCAAAGGAGCCAAGGTGTACACAAAATTAGATCTAAGGGGAGCCTACCATTTACTGCGCATGGCAGAGGGCGAAGAGTGGAAGACTGCGTTCCGTATTCGACTGGGTTTGTTTGAGTACCAGGTCATGCCCTTTGGATTGTGTAACACTCCTGCCACTTTCCAGCATTTTGTAAACGTCATTTTGCGGGAGTTTTTGGATCGTTTTGCAGTCGTGTATATCGACAATATTCTTATTTTTTCAGCCAACATGATGGAACACATTCAACATGTATGATCTATCTTGAAGAAGTTGCTGGAAAACCAACTCTTTGTAAAGCTGGAGAAATGTGTCTTCCATTCAACTCAAGTGGAATTTTTGGGATTCGTATTGTCCCCGGAAGGAGTCTCTATGGATGATGCAAAGGTGAAGGTCATCAGAGATTGGCCCTCTCCACGTAATGTGAAGGAGGTGCAGAGTTTTATTGGTTTTGCCAATTTTTACAGACAATTTATTCTTAGTTTCTCAGAGAAGGTATCCTCGCTTACTCGCTTGTTGAAGAAGGGGTCAAGTTTGATTGGACTCCGGAAATGGAGGAAGCCTTTCTGGAATTAAAGAAAATCTTTATCACAGCTCCAGTTCTTTTACATCCTAACCCTGAGGAGCCTTTTTCGTGGAAGCTGATGCCTCTAATTTGGCCATTGGTGGAATTCTTTCTCAGAGACACAAGTGCACTGGCCAGCTTCATCCAGTGGCTTTCAGATCTCGAAAATTGACACCGGCTGAGATTAACTACTCAATTGCTGATAAGGAGTTATTAGCAGTTAAAGATGCCTTTCAAGAGTGGAGACATTATCTATTAGGTGCCAGACATGAGGTGACTGTATTCACTGATCATCGAAATCTTCAATTTTTAAAATCGGCTCGTACACTTACTCCCAGACAATTGAGATGGTCTTTATTTTTTGCAGATTTCAATTTTGTGTTGACCTATAAGCCTGGTTCTACTAATGGTAAGGCTGATGCACTGTCTCGTCTCGATACTGGAGAAACTGAAAGAGCAATGGAGAAGGGTCTGATCATTCTGAAGGAGAAAATCATTGGTGTAATTCATTTCCCAGAATTTGAAGACAAATTAAGTAAATCCTTCGATGAAGTGGAACTTCGTGATTGGGCCAAGAAAGGGACAGGAAACGAAGTAAGAGAAGGAAGGCCGTATTTCAAAGGAAAACTCTATGTGCCAAATGAGGAGCTTCGAAGAATGGTGATCCGACATTTTCATGATGAGTTACTGGCAGGTCACAAAGGTGTAAAGAAAACTTTGGAATTGATTCAGAGAGAATTTTGGTGGCCGGGAATGGAGACTCAGGTGGAACAATATGTTGCCTCTTGTGAGCAGTGCATAAAGGGAAAGTCTGTTAGACTGGCTCCTCAAGGTTTGTTGAAGCCTTTGCCTCCAGCCCCATATCCGTGGCATACTGTTTCCATGGATTTCATTGTGGAACTTCCCTCTAGTCAAGGTTTCACTACAATCTGGGTGGTGGTAGATCATTTCACTAAAATGAGTCATTTTGTCCCTTTAAAGTCACTTCCTAATTCAATTCAATTATCTGCTCTTTTCACTCAGCATGTAGTGAAGGCACATGGCATTCCCAAGATAGTGATTTCTGATCGGGGTCCTCAGTTTATCTCACACTTTTGGAGGGCCTTTCTCAAGAGATTAGATGTGGATTCTCGTCTGTCTATTAGCTTCCATCCCGAGACTGATGGACAGACGGAAAGAGTCAACCAGGAGTTGGAGCAATATCTGCGTCTTTTTCTGATGGATCATGAAGGGGAGTGGCCAAATTTAATTTAGGCAGCAGAATTTGCGTACAATAATGCCAAACATTCTTCCACTGGGTTTTCTCCTTTTTATCTTAATTCTGGGAGGCATCCTAACACCTTTGTGGGGAAGCAAGTGAGAGAGGTTCCAGCAGTTGAGGTAGTGGTCCAAGATCTAAAAAAGGCTTATCAGGTAGCTACGAACAATTTAATTAAGGCTAAGAGTTCTTACAAGAAGCAGGCTGTCAAGAAAATATGTTCTAATCCCATTTATGAGCCTGGGAATAAGGTTTGGATTTCTACTCGAAATATGCACCTGAAGGGAAATCGAAAGTTTCAACCTAGATTCATTGGTCCTTTTCTGGTGGATAGAAAGGTTAATCCTGTGAGTGTGAAGATTCGTCTTCCTCCTAGATTAAGAATTCATCCTGTTTTTCATGTTTCTCTTTTAAAGAAGAATCCCCCAGATTTGAGAGTGAAAGAGCCACCTAATTCTGTTCAGATTCAGTCAGAAGAGGAATTTGAGGTAAAACGAATTTTAGATTCACGATTTAAGAAAGGGAAGTTGTATTACCTAGTGGATTGGAAGCGGTTTGGACCTGAAGAGAGAACTTGGGAACCTAAGACCAATTTGCATGCCCCAAGGTTGGTTCTGGAGTTTCATAAGGCACACCCTGATAAGCCCAAGGAGTGCGAGGGAAGAGCTTTGGTGGGGGGTACTGTCACAACTGGTCAGGCTAAACCTCCTCGCTCCCTCATGCTGCACCTGTTAGGCCGAAAAACGCACCTGCACAGCTCTGCCAGTTTTCGTAGGGCCATGTCCTTGTGTTTAGTTTCCTTTTGGCTCAGTTGTCTGCATTCCGCTTCGCAGCGAAATTCCAAGATGGCCGCCCAATCAGACCGATCCGGTTGTCGGTCTAGTTGTTGGGCAGCTTTCCCAGCTCAGCTGTGCTCGCGCTCGCTTGCGCGAAACGCTACGCACTTCAACTGAAGTTTTGGGAGAGACAGCTCGTTTTCAAACTTGCGGCTGTTTTCTTTGAAGTATCGAAGGAGTTTTAGAAGGCATATCTGTTCAGAGTTTTGTTAGAATCACAGTAGGTAACACTGTGAGGAAAGTGAGTCTTATCGAAAGGTCGATTCAGTGATAAGATATCAGAATTTGGTTTCCTGACAAGAAAGGTTTACCGAGCCTTCAGCATTTGCATAATTTGAGTGTCATTCAGTTCAGGAAGATAATTGCGGACAATATATTTTGATTCCTGACTAAAACTCACCTGTTATTAATTTACTGTCAACTTAGAGTTATTTTTTATTTGGAGTACAAGCATTTTCAACTCCTTATACGAACACTTTTTCAAGAGACATTTTTCATACGTATTCCATAGGATAGTTAGAAGTAGTGTTGGACAACCAGACTAGTTGACATTTCAATTTGCCTTGAATTTGCTGGAGAACAAAAGACTTTTAGTTCATATGTTTTGACAAGTACAGTTCCAGATAAAGAAGTCAACAGTAGATATAGTTATATATATATATATATATATATATATATATATATATATATATATATATATATATATATATATATATATATATAGATGTGTACTTACCAACGTTGTTCAGAGATTCATCCAACTGGAAGCTAGAATGGCAGCAGTTTTCCAGACAGTTTAAGTATATCCTGCAACAGAAAAGATGTAGTACTTGATTACATCAATTGCTTATCACTAAACAAGGTGAACACAGGTAACAGGGAAGATATAAAGAGAAATTGTGTAGTAGCAATTACTTAGAGTAGTTACACTGTTGTTCTATTTCACAGAGTCCTACAAAGTGAAGTCAACTTACCTGTAGTGACAAGAAGCACACCAGACCTAACAAAATACCTACAAGGGAGCAGCTAGCCACCTAGAAAGGACAGGTATTCTAGTGAAGGGTACAGAGTCTAGGGTTTGGTGCATTGTTATTTTGTGGTTACAAGATATTCTCTGTTTCAGGAGACAACTCAGAGCCAAACTTGAGTTCCAGTCCAGAAGAAGAGTAGCAGTGGCGGTCTCTCTTTTCATCCCTATCCCCTTTCCCCCTCTTTGCTGCTGGCGAATTAGTTCGTCGTAGGGGATAGAGGAATTTTCATCTGCTCCTGCGGAAAATCCCAGTTCTGGTTCAGGTACCTGACAGAAAGAAGCAAGAGAAGTATAGAAAGAAGCAACAAAGGTGCAGAAAGAGGCAAGAGAATTGCAGAAAGAGGCAAGAGAGGTGCAAAATAAGGCAAGAGAGGTGCAGAAAGAGGGATGAGGGGTGCAGAAAGAAGCAAGAGATATACAGAAAGAAGCAAGAGAAGTGCAGAAAGAAGTAACAGGGGTGTAGAAAGAGGGTCGAGGGGTGCAGAAAGAGGCAAGAGAAGAGCAGAAGGAAGCAACAGAGGTGCAGAAGGAGGCAAGAGAACTGCAGAAAGAGGCAAGAGAGTTGCAGAAACAGGCAAAATAGGTGTAGAAAGAGGGAACAGCGTGCAGGCAGAGGCATGAGAGGTCTATAAAGAGGGAAGAGGTGTGCATAAAGAGGTGAGAGGGGTGCATACATTTACAAGAGAGATGAGAAAGAAGCAAGAGCAGTGCAGAAAGTACCAAAAGATGTGCAGAAAGAGGCAACAGGGGTGCAGAAAGAGGCAAGAGAATTGCAGAAAGAAGCAAAAGAGGTGCACAAAGAGGGAAGAAGGATAAATAAAGAGGCAAGAGAGGTGCAGAAAGAAGCACAAGAGGTGCAGAAAGAACAAGTAAAGTACAGAAACAAGTAAAAGAGGTGCAAAAAGAGGCAAGAGAAGTACAGAAAGAAGCAACAGAGGTGCAGAAAGAGGCAAGAGAAGTGCAGAAAGAAGCAAGATAGTTGCAGAAAAAGGATAAAGAGGTGCAGAAAGAGGAGACAGGGGTGCAGACAGAGGCAAGAGAGGTGCAGAAAGAGGGAAGGGGTGAAGAAAGAGGCAAGAGGGGTGCAGAAATTTGCAAGAGAGGTGCAGAAAGAAGCAAGAGAAGTACAGAAAGAACCAACAGAGGTGCAGAGAGAGGCAAAAGGGGTACAGAAAGAGGCAAGAGAAATGCAGAAAGTAGCAAAAGAGGTGCAGAAAGAGGCAAGAGGGGTGCAGAGTGAGGTAAGTGAGATGCAGAAAGAGGCAAGAGAGGTGCACAAAGAGGCAAGAGGAGTGCAAAAATTTGCAAGAGAGGTACAGAAATTTTCAAGAGAGGTGCAGAACTAAGCAAGAGAAGTGCAGAAAGAGGCAAGAGAGGTGCATAAAGAGGCAAGAAGGTGCAGAAAGAAGCAAGATAAGTGCATAAAGAAGCAAAAGCAGTGCAGAAAGAGGCAAGAGAGTACAGAGGGCGATGAGAAAGAAGCAAGAGCAGTGAAGAAAGTACCAAAAGAGGTGCAGAAAGAGGCAACAGGGATGCAGAAATAAGCAAGAGAATTGCAGAAAGAAGCAAAATAGGTGCACAAAGAAGGAAGAAGGATGAAGAAAGAGGCAAGAGAGGTGCAGAAAGAAGCACAAGAGGTGCAGAAAGAACCAGACAAGTGCAGAAACAAGCAACAGAGGTGCAAAAAGAGGAAAGAGAAGTACAGAAAGAAGCAACAGAGGTGCAGAAAGAGGCAAGAGAAGTGCAGACAGAAGCAAGATAGTTGCAGAAAGAGGATAAAGAGGTGCAGAAAGAGGAGACAGGGATGCAGAAAGAGGCAAGAGGTGCAGAAAGAGGGAAGGGGTGCATAAGGAGGCAAGAGGGGTGCAGAAATTAGCAAGAGAGGTGCATGAAGAAGCAAGAGAAGTACAGAAAGAACCAACAGAGGTGCAGAAAGAGGCAAGAGGGGTGCAGAAAGAGGCAAGAGAAATGCAGAAAGTAGCAAAAGATGTGCAGAAAGAGGTAAGTGAGATGCAGAAAGAGGCAATAGAGGTGCACAAAGAGGCAAGAGTAGTGCAGAAATTTGCAAGAGAGGTACAGAAATTTGCAAGAGAGGTGCAGAAAGAAGCAAGAGAAGTGCAGAAAGAGGCAAGAGAGGTGCAGAAAGAGGCAAGAAGGTGCAGAAAGAAGCAAGATAAGTGCAGAAAGAAGCAAAAGCGGTGCAGAAAGAGGCAAGAGAGTACAGAAAGAGGCAAGAGAAGTGCAGATAGAAGCAACAGAGGTGCAGAAAGAGGCAAGAGAAGTGCAGGAAGAGGCAAGAGAGTTGCAGAAACAAGCAAAAGAGGTGTATAAAGAGGGAACAGGGGTGCAGACAGAGGCAAGAGAAGTGCAGAATGAGGGATGAGGGATGCAGAAAGAGGCAAGAGGGGTACAGAAAGAGGCAAGAGGGGTGTAGAAAGAAGAAAGAGCAGTGCAGAAAGAACCAACAGGGGTGCAGAAAGAGGCAATAGGGTACAGAAAGAGGCAAGAGAAGTGCAGAAAGAAGAAAAAGAGGTGCATAAATAGGCAAGAGGGGTGCATAAAGAGGCAAGAGAGGTGCAGAAAGAAGGAATGGGTGCAAAAAGAGGCAAGAGGGCTGTATACATTTGCAAGAGAGATGCGTAAAGAAGCAAGAGCAGTGCAGAAAGAAAGAACCAACAGAGGTTCAGAAAGAGGCAAAAGGGGTACAGAAAGAGGCAAGAGAAGTGCTGAAAGAAGCAACAGAGGTGCTGAAGGAGGGAAGAGAACTGCAGAAAGAGGCAAGAGAGTTGCAAAAACAGGCAACAGAGGTGCAGAAATAGGTATGAGGGGTGCAGAAAGAGGCAAGAGGGGTACAGAGGGGATGAGAAAGAAGCAAGAGCAGTGCAGAAAGGACCAATAGAGGTGCAGAAAGAGGCAACAGGGTTGTAGAAAGAGGCAAGAAAATTGCAGAAAGAAGCAAAAGAGGTGCACAAAGAGGGAAGAAGGATGAAGAAAGAGGCAAGAGGAGTGCAGAAACTTGCAAGAGAGGTACAAGAATTTGCAAGCGAGGGGCAGAAAGAAGCAAGAGAAGTGCAGAAAGAGGCAAGAGAGGTGCATAAAGAGGCAAGAAGGTGCAGAAAGAAGCAAGAGAAGTGTAGTAAGAAGCAAAAGCAGTGCATAAAGAAGCAAGAGAGTACAGAAAGAGGCAAGAGAAGTGCAGATAGAAGCAACAGAGGTTCAGAAAGAGGCAATAGAAGTGCAGGAAGAGGCAAGAGAGTTGCAGAAACAAGCAAAATAGGTGCATAAAGAGGGAACAGGGGTGCAGACAGAGGCAAGAGAAGTGCAGAATGAGGGATGAGGGATGCAGAAAGAGGCAAGAGGGGTACATAAAGAGGCAAGAGGGGTGTAGAAAGAAACAAGAGCAGTGCAGAAAGAACCAACAGGGGTGTATAAAGAGGCAAGAGGGTACAGAAAGTGGCAAGGGAAATGCAGAAAGAAGAAAAAGAGGTGCATAAAGAGGCAAGAGGGGTGCAGAAAGAGGCAAGAGAGGAGCAGAAAGAAGGAATTGGTACAAAAAGAGGCAAGAGGGGTACATACATTTGCAAGAGAGATGCATAAAGAAGCAAGAGCAGTGCAGAAAGAACCAACAGAGGTACAGAAAGAGGCAAAAGGGGTACATAGAGAGGCAAGAGAAGTGCTGAAATAAGAAAAAGAGGTGCATAAAGAGGCAAGAGAGGTGCAGAAAGAAGGAATTGGTGCAAAAAGAGGCAAGAGGGCTGCATACATTTGCAAGAGAGATGCATAAAGAAGCAAGAGCAGTGCAGAAAGAACCAACAGAGGTACAGAAAGAGGCAAAAGGGGTACAGAAAGAGGTTAGAGAAGTGCTGAAAGAAGCAACAGAGGTGCTTAAGGAGGTAATAGAACTGCAGAAAGAGGCAAGAGAGTTGCAGAACCAGGCAAAAGAGATGCAGAAAGAGGGATGAGGGGTGCAGAAAGAGGCAAGAGGGGTACAGAGGGGGATGAGAAAGAAGCAAGAGCAGTGCAGAAAGTACCAAAAGAGGTGCAGAAAGAGGCAACAGGGATGTAGAAAGAGGCAAGAGAATTGCAGAAAGAAGCAGAAGAGGTGCACAAAGAGGGAAGAAGGATGAAGAAAGAGGCAAGAGAGGTGCAGATAGAAGTACAAGAGGGTGCAGAACAAACCAGACAAGTGCAGAAACAAGCAACAGAGGTGCAAAAAGAGGCAAGAGAAGTACAGAAAGAAGCAACAGAGGTGCAAAAAGAGGCAAGTGAAGTGCAGAAAGAAGCAAGATAGTTGCAGAAAGAGGAGAGAGGGATGCAGACAGAAGCAAGAGAGGTGCATAAAGAGGGAAGGGGGTGCATAAGGAGGCAAGAGGGGTGCTGAAATTTGCAAGAGAGTTCCAGAAAGAAGCTAATTAAGTACAGAAAGAACCAACTGAGGTGCAGAAAGAGGCAAGAGGGGTACAGAAAGAGGCAAGACAAAAGCAGAAAGTAGCAAAAGAGGTGCAGAAAGAGGTAAGTGAGATAAAGAAAGAGGCAAGAGAGGTGCACAAAGAGGCAAGAGGAGTGCAGAAACTTGCAAGAGAGGTACAGAAATTTGCAAGAGAGGTGCAGAAAGAAGCAAGAGAAGTGCAGAAAGAGGCAAGAGAGGTGCATAAAGAGGTAAGAAGGTGCAGAAAGAAGCAAGAGAAGTGCAGAAAGAAGCAAAAGTGGTGCAGAAAGAGGCAAGAGAGTACAGAAAGAGGCAAGAGAAGTGCATATAGAAGCAACAGAGGTGCAGAGGTGCAGGAAGAGGCAAGAGAGTTGCAGAAACAAGCAAAAGAGGTGCATAGAGAGGGAACAGGGGTGCATACAGAGGCAAGAGAAGTACAGAATGATGTATGAGGGATGCAGAAAGCGGCAAGAGGGGTACAGAAAGAGGCAAGATGGGTGTAGAAAGAAGCAAGAGCAGTGCAGAAAGAACCAACATGGGTGCAGAAAGAGGCAAGAGGGTACAGAAAGAGGCAAGTGAAGTGCAGAAAGAAGAAAAAGAGGTGCATAAAGAGGCAAGAGGGGTACAGAAAGAGGCAAGAGAGGTGCAGAAAGAAGCAAGAGCAGTGCAGAAAGAACCAACAGAGGTAAAGAAAGAGGCAAAAGGGGTACAAAAAGTGGCAAGATAAGTGCTGAAAGAAGCAACAGAGGTGCTGAAGGAGGCAAGAGAACTGCAGAAAGAGACAAGTGAGTTGCAGAAACAGGCAAATGAGGGATGAGGGGTGCAGAAAGAGGCAAGATGGGTGCAGAAAGAAGCAAGAGAGGTGCAGAAAGAAGCAAGAGCAGTGCAGAAAGAACCAAGAGAGGTGCAGAAAGAGGCAAGAGAGGGGCAGAAAGAGAGAAGACAGGTGCAGAAAGAAGCAAAAGAGGTGCAGAAAGAGGCAAGAAGGGTGCAGACAGAGGCAAGAGAGGTCCAGAAAGAGGGATGAGAGCTGCAAATAGAACCAACAGAGGTGCAAAAAGAGGCAAAAGGGGTGTAAAAAGAGGCAAAAAAAGATGCAGAAAGAGGCAAGATGGGTGCAGAAAGATGCAAGAAAGGTGCATAAAGAGGGAAGAGGGGTGCAAAAAGAGGCAAGAGGGGTACAGAAATTTGCAGGAAAGGTACAGAAAGAAGCAAGAGCAGTACAGAAACATCCAACAGGGTTGCAGAAAGAGGCAAAAGTGGTGCAGAAAGAGGCAAGAGAAGTGCAGAAAGATGCAACAGAGGTGCAGATTGGGTCAAGAGAACCTCAGAAAAAGGCAAGAGAGTTGTAGAAACAGGCAAGAGATGTGCAGAAAGAGGGAACAGGGATACAGAAAGAGGCAAGAAAGGTTCAGAAAGAACAAACAGAGGTGCAGAAAGAGGCAAGAGGGGTACAGAAAGAGGCAAGAGAAATGCAGAAAGTAGCAAAAGTGGTGCAGAAAGAGGCAAGAGGGGTGCAGAAAGAGGTAAGTGAGATGCAGAAAGAGGCAAGAGAGGTGCAGAAATTTGCAAGAGGAGTGCAGAAATTTGCAAGAGAGGTAGAGAAATTTGCAAGAGAGGTGCAGAAAGATTCAAGAGAAGTGCAGAAAGAGGCAAGAGAGGTGCATAAAGAGGCAAGAAGGTGCAGAAAGAAGCAAGATAAGTGCAGAAAGATCAAAAGAGGTGCAGAAAGAGGCAAGAGAGTACAGAAAGAGGCAAGAGAAGTGCAGATAGAAGCAACAGAGGTGCAGAAAGAGGCAAGAGAAGTGCAGGAAGAGGCAAGAGAGTTGCTGAAACAAGCAAAAGAGGTGCATAAAGAGGGAACAGGGGTGCAGACAGAGGCAAGAGAAGTGCAGAATGAGGGATGAGGGATGCAGAAAGAGGCAAGAGGGGTACAGAAAGAGGCAAAAGGGGTGTAGAAAGAAGCAAGAGCAGTGCAGAAAGAACCAACAGGGGTGCAGAAAGAGGCAAGAGGGTACAGAAAGAGGCAAGAGAAGTGCAGAAAGAAGAAAAAGAGGTGCATAAAGAGGCAAGAGGGGTGCAGAAAGAGGCAAGAGAGGTGCAGAAAGAAGGAATGGGTGCAAAAAGAGGCAAGCGGGCTGCATACATTTGGAAGAGAGATGCATAAAGAAGCAAGAGCAGTGCAGAAAGAACCAACAGAGGTACAGAAAGAGGCAAAAGGGGTACAGAAAGAGGCAAGAGAAGTACTGAAAGAAGCAACAGAGGTGCTGAAGGAGGCACGAGAACTGCAGAAAGAGGCAAGAGAGTTGCAACAACAGGCAACAGATGTAGGAGAGTAGGATCTGCTTCACAGGGGTACCCCCACTTTTTGCTGATACTTCACTGGTTTTCGACATTAGTCTGGCTGGGGCCCTGCTATTCAGAACCCCAGCCTAGCTGTTTCCTCTTTAAAAGGGTCTCCATGTGCCTTAGGCACATCACTGATTGGGATCTGGAGTGCCCTTGTAAGTCCCTAGTATATGGTATACTATGTACCAAGGGCATAGGTACCTCAGAGGCCTGCCAGGGGCTGCAGCATGTATTATGCCACCCCTGGTAGGCCATCCAAACTGGCACCACAGGTCTGCTACTGCAGCCTGGGTAAGGTGGTGCATGCACCCCTTGCTGTGGTATAGGTTACCTATATCACTAAATGCATACACACATATAAACCTATAAGTCACTCCTAAGGCAGGCCTTATCAATCCTAAAGGCAGAGTGCATGGTTCCTATGTGAGAGGGTGCCCCTGCATGAGCAGGGCCCCTCTGCAGCGTTCGGAGACCATCTCTGATGCTGTTTGTAGTGCAGCCTGACCATATACTCTTAAACGCATTATATCCTCGCGGTAAAATGCTAACTATGGAATGGCTGCACCTAAACATGTCGTGTTTGGTGTCAAACATCTTGGAATACTACCCCCCGCCAATCCTGGCGGCGGGGGTAGCATTCCACCCTTCTAGAGGGAAAGGCATGTTAACTCTGACGAGTCCGGTAACTTCTTTCCAGAGCCTGGCATCACAAAATGGATGCTGCTGCCACAGACACGAGTCTGGCCTCCTGCTGCTGGACGAAACTCCGGCAGGGGAGGCCTGGACAATAGGTTTCCTGTCCCAGGGAGGTGTGACCACCTCCCCAGACAGGACAATGTGTATTGGGGCTGGGCGGGAGCACTTTCGGGTGCTTTGAAGTCCTGCACTGGGGGCACATTTGGTGTCCCTGTGCATACCCCAGTTCAAACCGGATCAGGGGCTTGCAGCCCCTGCTTTGGCGTGAACTGGACAAAGGGAAAAGGGTGTAGCCACCCCTCTGCCCTGACCCACCCATAGGTGGGGCCACAGAGTAGTCCATCCCCTATTTTTAGAATAAAGGTAGGAACCCAGTCCCTAGGACTTTAGATTATACCTGGACGAAACTCTGAAACAGAATCCTGGACCTTCGACGCTCTACTCACGATTAGAGGACTGAAGAATCTCCCTTGGGGTCAAGGAGTGACTCCCCTGCTTGGCAGGCACCAAAGAAGCATCTGTCCGGTTCGCATCACTGAAGCTCCCGTCGGACGCCGAAGTCATCGCATCACCAGAGGTGGATTCTCAGACTTCCCCGAGGCTACCCTGAGTCCCCAGCAAAGCTGAGGCCCGTGGCTATCGTGGGTGACTTGAGACCGTGACCCCTGGACACCGAGCACATTTGCAAGTGCACCATCTTCTGGGTCTCCCAAGAAGTCGTGCTTTGGGCTCCGAGTAGCCCTAGCCTCCAGCACCACCTGCACCGAAGATCACTGGCTCCCACTCCACGAGTGTCCTGTAAGCCAGCTCCACGTGCGGCGTCACGAGGCTCCTTTGCGGTCGCTAGCCCGTTGGCTAGTAGCCCTTAACGAAGGCCAATCTTTTCTTTACTTGGCAGTCTGGTTGCTCCAGGCCTGCCCTCACTTACCCTCGCTGGGTGAGTTCCCCAGACCTTGCTGGTCTGCATCATCGACGATCTACATCTTACTCGAGACTTGCCGTTGCCAAGGCTTGTTGGGTCCAATCTGGTCGCCGACACCTCTGCACTCGACAGACATCGAGCAACAGCCCGAATCCTGCTCCTGGTCGCCGACAACGCCTCCCGGACCTCGTGGCTGAAGAGTCAAGACGACCGTCATCGAATCTGAAGCACTCGACATCGGTGGGCATCTGTCCATCGCCTCCCTGGTCACTGGCTAGTGACCCAGACTCTGTCCCCTCTGCTTTCAGGTTCTTCAGAACTCCGATCCACTCTTGGATCCACCCGGACACTTGTCTCCTGGTCGCCAGCAGCACTTTGCAGCAGATCGCCATAAGAACCGACGACGAAACCCGACCCCGAAAGGCACCTATGCACCCGGCTTCCCTGGGTGAGGTAACACGAGTACTCCGGTGCTCCCGTGGGTAGAGACTCTTCAAAGTCCTAGATCTCAAAGGGTTTTGTCCTAGTCCTCTTCTAAGTGTCCCTTTCCTCTATTTTCCCGATCCCGACTTTCTCCATAGAAGTTAACGGCGTATCGCGGTTGTGTATTTACACTGCACGCGTCTCCCGTGGGTCCCCTGTGTCACTACCTTGGGTGGTTCCTTGTGGTCCAAGCACTTCTAGAGGCTCTAGGCCTAGTGTCTAGTTCAGTCGTGGTTCGCATACCACTTTATTGGTATATGGTTTGGTACGCCCCTAGGGCCCAAACGTGTATTTGTGCTATTACTGTGATTTAAGATCTTATAACCTATGTACTTGAACTCTAGCCTCATAAAGAGACTAGAGGGGTGTGTTTAGTAATAAATACATATATTTTGAATATATACCTGGTGTGGTGCTCTTTCATTTGGTCACTCAAGAGATTATAGACTGGTAAAACAAGCTGCTTTACATTCCTTCAAGACTTAGCCTGAAGGCTGCTCTCCATAGCTACCACTAGGATAGCTTTCAATAAGGTTGTCTTTAACCTACCTACCATAAGAGTCGATTTGGACTGGTGCAAGGTGCCCACTATAATTAGTGGACAGCATATGCCAGGCCAACTTCTCACATTGGTGTGCAGCGTGTGGGATTCCAGCTTGCTATTGTTTTACCAGATAATCTCAATTGAATTGATCAACTGAAAACCACTAAAGGTACCTAAGGTACATATAATTTAAGCTTAGAATATCAGTAAGTTCTACTGAACTTAGAGTTGTGTGTTAAGGGATAGCACAACCCTTTCTACAACTCAAGAGAGTTTAGTAGGCCACACTAGAGTAGGTAGTGCATACACCACACCACACTAGTGATGTCTTTAAAAGCAGGATCCAAAGATGCCCTGCAGGAAGCCATGGAGCTTCCCCCTCCAAGTATGACACACTCCCATTCTTGGAACTGAGAGCTTTGTGTAACGTGAGGAAATTAAGGACAGGCCAAAGTCCCACCACCCAACACCTCCAGGAGTTGTTGGTGGCTTATGATCTTAGTAAGTCCTCAGAGACTGAAGGGGTAGGAGCAGAGGGTGGGCCAGCAGATGAGGAAGGGGCCAGGGGTACTACTACCCCCAGCCCCCTCTGAAACTGACCAGGAGGGTGACAATGACCCTGACCTGGAAAACCCAATCCCTTCTGGGGAAGATGAAGATGAGGATCTGGAGAACCACACCTTTGTCCCCCCAGGAAGGATTATGAGTGTGCTCAGAAAGTCTAGGTCTCCTTCTCAGGAGTCTAACCACTCTGGCACCTCAATAGGGAGCTCTGTTTCTTCTCACAGGAGGGAATCCTCTCATGAGAGAAGAAAGAGACTGGTCCAGTATGAGGAAACTCAACTGGAGATCAGGAAGAAGCAATTGGCTTTAGATAGAGAATCCCTAGATCTCCTTAAAGAGAGAAGAAAGTTGGGACTAGAGTCCCATGGTGGCAGCCATGTCCCTAGAGATAGGGAAAGGTCCTATGACCATAGGAACCTGAGCAAGATTGTCCCTCCCTACCAGAGTGGGGATGATATCCACAAATGGATAACTGCTTTAGAGAGGGCCTGTAAAGTACAGAAGGTCCCTCAGGAGCAGTGGGCAGCAATCTTGTGGCTCTCCTTTGCTGACAAAGGTAGAGACAAGCTCCTCACTGTTAGAGAGGAGGATGCTGACAATTACAAGGTCTTGAAGAGTGCTCTTATTGATGGGTTTGGCCTAACCACTGAACAGTACAGGTTGAAGTTCAGAGACACCCCAAAAGCACAGACTCAAGACTGGGTAGACTATGTGGATTGTTCTGCCAAGGCTCTGGAAGGCTGGTTGATGGGCAGTAAGGTGTGTGACTTCTCAGAATTGTATAATCTGATAATGAGGGAGCAGATTCTTAATAACTGTCAAAACCAGCTGTTGCATCAGTACCTGGTTGACTCTGATCTGACCTCTCCCCAAGAATTGGGAAAGAAGGCAGACAAATGGGTCAGAACCAGGGTGAAGCAGAAGGTACAGAACCAAGGTGGGGAAACCAAGAAGCAAGATGCTAAGAACTCTGACAAGGGTGGGGAGAAGGGTAAAGATCAAAAGTCTTCATCAGGCCCCCAAAAATCTTCTTCTGGTGGGGATTCCCAGTCTACCAAGGGTAAAGGCCAAAGAAAACCATGGTGCAAGGTCTGTAAGCAAAAGACCCACTGGACCAGTGATTGCACCAAGTCCAAAGACTCCAGTCCAGCACCCACCAATGCCCCTAAGGCACCTGTTCCCCCTAGTACAGTTGGTGGAGGTGCTCCAGCAAAGGGTTTAGTAGGGTTCACCCTGGGAACTGAGTTGGGCTCTGACTTAGTCAGGGAACTGACTCAGGCTGTGTTAGTCTGTGATGGAGGCATGGATGTGACCTCCACTGTGAGTCCCAGTAATCTGGGCAAGTACAGACAACAGCCTTTAATCAATGGACGAGAGGCTTTGGCATTTAGGGACACAGGGGCAAGTGTCACAATGGTGACACAAGACCTTGTGCTACCTGGGCAAGTTATACTTGGTGAAATGTACCAAGTGACCAATGCTAGCAATGTCAGAACAGACCATACTCTGGCAGTTGTTAACTTCTCCTGGGGAGGGGTAACTGGCCTTAAGAAGGTTGTGGTAAGTGCAAACCTACCAGTCGAATGCTTGCTTGGCAATGACTTAGAGACTTCTGCTTGGGCAGAAGTGGAGCTCAGGACCCATGCAGAAATGCTGGGGATCCCTGCAGATGTGTTTGCTGTGACCAGGTCACAAGCTAAACTGTCTAAAACTGAACAGGCCTTGGATTCTGGAAGAATGGACCAAGTGCCTTCCAAGAGGAGGAGTAGTAGGGTTAAGGCAGTGCCTTCCCCCTTGGCTCAGGAGAGAGATCAGTCCCTTGAGGGGGATGATCTCAGCCCTGAAGAAGGAACTGGCCCAGAGGAACTTGAACCTGAACAGGTTGAGTTCTTGGGGACAGGGGGACCTTCTAGGGCAGATCTGAGCCAGGAGCAGCAGAGCTGCCCCTCCCTTGAACCCCTCAGACAGCAAGCTGCTGCTGAGGCTGCTGGGAAAGCTAGTGGTCCCCATACAGTGTATTGGGATGATGGACTCCTGTACTCAGAGAGTAGAGACCCCAAGCCTGGTGCTACCAGGAGGTTGGTAATACCTTTGAAGTTCAGGGGCTTCCTATTGACCCTAGCCCATGATATTCCCTTAGCAGGACACCTGGGCCAGAACAAGACTTGGGACAGAATTGTCCCTCACTTTCACTGGCCCCACATGTCTGAAGACAGTAAGGAGTTTTGTCGCTCCTGTGTAACCTGCCAAGCCAGTGGCAAAGCAGGTGGCACTACAAAGGCCCCCTGATACCACTACCTGTGGTGGGGGTGCCCTTTGAGAGGGTAGGGATTGACATTGTTGGTCCCATGGATCCCCAAACAGCCTCTGGGCACAGGTTTATCCTGGTGGTAGTGGATCATGCCACCAGGTACCCAGAAGCTATTCCCCTCAGGACCACTACAGCACCTGTGGTGGCAAGGGCCCTCCTGGGAATCTTCTCAAGAGTGGGCTTTCCTAAGGAGGTAGTATCAGACAGGGGTGCAAACTTCATGTCTGGTTACTTAAAAGCAATGTGGAAGGAGTGTGGAGTTACTTATAAGTTCACCACACCCTATCACCCACAATGCAATGGTTTAGTTGAGAGATTCAACAAAACCTTGAAGGGCATGATTAAAGGGCTCCCAGAAAAGCTTAGGCGTAGATGGGACATACTCTTGCCCTGCCTTTTATTCGCATATAGGGAGGTGCCTCAGAAGGGGGTTGGTTACAGCCCTTTTGAACTTCTGTTTGGCCACCCTGTGAGGGGTCCACTGTGCTTGGTGAAGGAAGGATGGGAGTTACCTCTCAAGCCCCCAAAGCAGGATATAGTGGACTATGTACTTGGTCTCCGCTCCAGGATGGCTGAGTACATGAAAAAGGCAACCAAAAACCTTGAGGCTAGCCAGGAACTGCAGAAGGCCTGGCATGACCAAAGGCTGTTCTGACTGTTTACCAGCCAGGACAGAAGGTGTGGGTGTTGGAGCCAGTGGCCCCAGCAGCTCTCCAAGACAAATGGAGTGGACCCCACACTATTGTTGAACAGAAGGGTGAGGTCACTTACTTAGTGGACCTAGGAACACCCAGGAGTCCCCAAAGGGTTCTCCATGTCAACAGACTTAAGCCATATGTGGACAGGGCAGACATGGGCTTGCTCATGGCTACTGATGAAGGGCAGGAGGAAGAGAGTGACCCACTCCCTGACCTGCTCTCACAGAACCCTGACGATGGGTCAGTTGATGGTGTAGCCTTGGCAGGCAGCCTCACTACCCAGCAACAAACTGATTGCAGGCAAGTCCTCAATCAGTTTAGACATATGTTTTCACTGACACCCAGTCAGACCACCTGGTGCACTCATGAAGTGGACACTGGGGACAGTCTGCCTATTAAAAACAAGATTTATAGGCAACCTGACCATGTCAGGGACTGTATCAGGACTGAAGTCCAGAAGATGTTGGAATTGGGAGTGATTGAGCCCTCAGATAGCCCTTGGGCTAGTCCAGTAGTCCTAGTACCCAAACCTCACACCAGTGGTGGGAAAAGAGAGATGAGGTTTTGTGTAGACTACAGAGGCCTCAATGCAGTCACTAGGACTGATGCCCATCCAATACCCAGGGCAGATGAGCTCATAGATACTTTGGCCTCTGCCAAATATCTCAGCACATTTGACCTAACAGCTGGCTACTGGCAGATCAGACTAGCTGATGCTGCAAAGCCCAAAACAGCATTTTCAACCCCTAGTGGGCATTATCAATTTGTGGTGATGCCCTTTGGTCTGAAAAATGCACCTGCCACTTTCCAGAGGTTGGTGAACACAGTTCTCACAGGACTGGAAGCCTATAGTGCAGCTTATCTAGATGATATTGCTGTCTTTAGCTCCACCTGGGAGGATCACCTGGTCCACCTCAGGAATGTTTTACAGGCCCTGCAAAAGGCAGGCCTGACTATCAAGGCCACTAAGTGCCAGATAGGGCAGAGTCAGGTTGTGTACCTGGGCCACCTTGTGGGTGGAGGCCAGGTTCAACCTTTGCAGAGCAAGATCCAGACCATCATGGACTGGACTGCTCCCACTACCCAGACTCAGGTGAGAGCCTTCTTAGGCCTGACTGGGTACTATAGGAGATTTGTCAAGGGGTATGGATCAATAGTGACACCCTTGAATGACTTAACTTCTAAGAAAATGCCCAAAAAGGTTCAGTGGACAGTTAGCTGTCAAAAGGCATTTGATGACCTCAAGCAGGCCATGTGCACTGCTCCAATTCTGCAGAGTCCTGATTACTCCAAGAAGTTCATTGTTCAAACTGATGCATCTGAATTGGGGGTAGGGGCTGTACTGTCACAATTGAATGAAGAAGGTCAGGATCAGCCAGTAGCTTTTATTAGCAGAAGGCTGACCCCTAGAGAGAAACGTTGGTCAGCCATAGAGAGGGAGGCCTTTGCTGTGGTCTGGGCTCTGAAGAAGTTGAGGCCATACTTGTTTGGTACACACTTCCTGGTTCAGACAGACCATAAGCCCCTCTTATGGCTAAAACAAATGAAGGGTGAAAACCCCAAACTGCTTAGGTGGTCCATTTCCCTACAGGGGATGGACTTTACAGTGGAACATAGGCCTGGGAGTAACCATGCGAATGCAGATGGACTCTCTAGGTATTTCCACTTAGAACATGAAGACTTAACTGGGCAAGGTTAGTTTAATGTCCCTACGTTTGGGGGGGTTGTGTAGGAGAGTAGGATCTGCTTCACAGGGGTACCCCCACTTTTTGCTGATACTTCACTGGTTTTCGACATTAGTCTGGCTGGGGCCCTGCTATTCAGAACCCCAGCCTAGCTGTTTCCTCTTTAAAAGGGTCTCCATGTGCCTTAGGCACATCACTGATTGGGATCTGGAGTGCCCTTGTAAGTCCCTAGTATATGGTATACTATGTACCAAGGGCATAGGTACCTCAGAGGCCTGCCAGGGGCTGCAGCATGTATTATGCCACCCCTGGTAGGCCATCCAAACTGGCACCACAGGTCTGCTACTGCAGCCTGGGTAAGGTGGTGCATGCACCCCTTGCTGTGGTATAGGTTACCTATATCACTAAATGCATACACACATATAAACCTATAAGTCACTCCTAAGGCAGGCCTTATCAATCCTAAAGGCAGAGTGCATGGTTCCTATGTGAGAGGGTGCCCCTGCATGAGCAGGGCCCCTCTGCAGCGTTCGGAGACCATCTCTGAGGCTGTTTGTAGTGCAGCCTGACCATATACTCTTAAACGCATTATATCCTCGCGGTAAAATGCTAACTATGGAATGGCTGCACCTAAACATGTCGTGTTTGGTGTCAAACATCTTGGAATACTACCCCCCGCCAATCCTGGCGGCGGGGGTAGCATTCCACCCTTCTAGAGGGAAAGGCATGTTAACTCTGACGAGTCCGGTAACTTCTTTCCAGAGCCTGGCATCACAAAATGGATGCTGCTGCCACAGACACGAGTCTGGCCTCCTGCTGCTGGACGAAACTCCGGCAGGGGAGGCCTGGACAATAGGTTTCCTGTCCCAGGGAGGTGTGACCACCTCCCCAGACAGGACAATGTGTATTGGGGCTGGGCGGGAGCACTTTCGGGTGCTTTGAAGTCCTGCACTGGGGGCACATTTGGTGTCCCTGTGCATACCCCAGTTCAAACCGGATCAGGGGCTTGCAGCCCCTGCTTTGGCGCGAACTGGACAAAGGGAAAGGGGTGTAGCCACCCCTCTGCCCTGACCCACCCATAGGTGGGGCCACAGAGTAGTCCATCCCCTATTTTTAGAATAAAGGTAGGAACCCAGTCCCTAGGACTTTAGATTATACCTGGATGAAACTCTGAAACAGAATCCTGGACCTTCGACGCTCTACTCACGATTAGAGGACTGAAGAATCTCCCTTGGGGTCAAGGAGTGACTCCCCTGCTTGGCAGGCACCAAAGAAGCATCTGTCCGGTTCGCATCACTGAAGCTCCCGTCGGACGCCGAAATCATCGCATCACCAGAGGTGGATTCTCAGACTTCCCCGAGGCTACCCTGAGTCCCCAGCAAAGCTGAGGCCCGTGGCTATCGTGGGTGACTTGAGACCATGACCCCTGGACACCGAGCACATTTGCAAGTGCACCATCTTCTGGGTCGCCCAAGAAGTCGTGCTTTAGGCTCCGAGTAGCCCTAGCCTCCAGCACCAACTGCACCGAAGATCACTGGCCCCCACTCCACGAGTGTCCTGTAAGCCAGCTCCATGTGCGGCGTCACGAGGCTCCTTCGCGGTCGCTAGCCCGTTGGCTAGTAGCCCTTAACGAAGGCCAATCTTTTCTTTACTTGGCAGTCTGGTTGCTCCAGGCCTGCCCTCACTTACCCTCGCTGGGTGAGTTCCCCAGACCTTGCTGGTCTGCATCATCGACGATCTACATCTTACTCGAGACTTGCCGTTGCCAAGGCTTGTTGGGTCCAATCTGGTCGCCGACACCTCTGCACTCGACAGACATCGAGCAACAGCCCGAATCCTGCTCCTGGTCGCCGACAACGCCTCCCGGACCTCGTGGCTGAAGAGTCAAGACGACCATCATCGAATCTGAAGCACTCGACATCGGTGGGCATCTGTCCATCGCCTCCCTGGTCACTGGCTAGTGACCCAGACTCTGTCCCCTCTGCTTTCAGGTTCTTCAGAACTCCGATCCACTCTTGGATCCACCCGGACACTTGTCTCCTGGTCGCCAGCAGCACTTTGCAGCAGATCGCCATAAGAACCGACGACGAAACCCGACCCCGAAAGGCACCTATGCACCCGGCTTCCCTGGGTGAGGTAACACGAGTACTCCAGTGCTCCCGGGGGTAGAGCCTCTTCAAAGTCCTAGATCTCAAAGGGTTTTGTCCTAGTCCTCTTCTAAGTGTCCCTTTCCTCTATTTTCCCGATCCCGACTTTCTCCATAGAAGTTAACGGCGTATCGCGGTTGTGTATTTACACTGCACGCGTCTCCCGTGGGTCCCCTGTGTCACTACCTTGGGTGGTTCCTTGTGGTCCAAGCACTTCTAGAGGCTCTAGGCCTAGTGTCTAGTTCAGTCGTGGTTCGCATACCACTTTATTGGTATATGGTTTGGTACGCCCCTAGGGCCCAAACGTGTATTTGTGCTATTACTGTGATTTAAGATCTTATAACCTATGTACTTCGAACTCTAGCCTCATAAAGAGACTAGAGGGGTGTGTTTAGTAATAAATACATATATTTTGAATATATACCTGGTGTGGTGCTCTTTCATTTGGTCACTCAAGAGATTATAGACTGGTAAAACAAGCTGCTTTACATTCCTTCAAGACTTAGCCTGAAGGCTGCTCTCCATAGCTACCACTAGGATAGCTTTCAATAAGGTTGTCTTTAACCTACCTACCATAAGAGTCGATTTGGACTGGTGCAAGGTGCCCACTATAATTAGTGGACAGCATATGCCAGGCCAACTTCTCACAACAGAGGTGCAGAAAGAGGGATGAGGGGTGCAGAAAGAGGCAAGAGGGGTACAGAGGGGATGAGAAAGAAGCAAGAGCAGTGCAGAAAGTACCAAAAGAGGTGCAGAGAGAGGCAACAGGGATGTAGAAAGAGGCAAGAAAATTGCAGAAAGAAGCAAAAGAGGTGCACAAAGAGGGAAGAAGAATGAATAAAGAGGCAAGAGAGGTGCAGAAAGAAGCACAAGAGGTGCAGAAAGAACCAGACAAGTGCAGAAACAAGCAACAGAGGTGCAAAAAGAGGCAAGAGAAGTACAGAAAGAAGCAACAGAGGTGCAGAAAGAGGATAAAGAGGTGCAGAAAGAGGACACAAGGATGTAGACAGAAAGATGGACCAGGGGTGCAGACAGAGGCAAGAGAGGTGCAGAAAGAGGATAGATGGGTACATAAAGAGGCAAGAGGGGTGCAGAAAAAAAGCAAGAGAGGTACAGAAATTAGCAAGAGAAGTGCAGAAAGTAGCAACAGAGGTGCAGAAAGAGGGAAGAGGTGTGTAGAAAGAAGCAAGAGTAGTGCAGAAAGAACCAACAGAGGTGCAGAAGGAGGCAAGAGGGTACAGAAAGAGGCAAGAGAAGTGCAGAAAGAAGCAAAAGAGGTGCATAAAGAGGCAAGACAGGTGCAGACAGAGGGAATGGGTGCAAAAAGAGGCAAGAGGGGTGTAGAAATTAGCAAGAGAGATGCATAAGGAAGCAAGAGCAGTGCAGAAATAACAACAAAGGTACAGAAAGAGGCAAAAGGGGTACAGAAAGAGGCAAAGAAGTGCTGAAAGATGCAACAGATTTGCTGAAGGAAGCAAGAGAACTGCAGAAAGAGGCAAGAGAGTTGCAGAAACAGGCAAAAGAGGTGCAGAAAGAGGGATGAGGGGTGCAGAAAGAGGCAAGAGGGGTGCAGAAAGAGGCACGAGTTGTGCAGAAAGAAGCAAGAGCAGTGCAGAAGTTACCAAGAGAGGTGCAGAAAGAGGCAAGAGAGGAGTAGAAAGAGAGAAGACAGGTGCAGAAAGAAGCAAAAGTGGTACAGAAAGAGGCAAGAAGGGTGCAGACAGAGGCAAGAGAGGTGCAGAAAGTGGGATGAGAGTTGCAAAAAGAACCAACAAAGGTGCAGAAAGAGACAAAAGGGGTGTAGAAATAGGCAAAAGAGGTGCAGAAAGAGGCAAAAGAGGTGCAGAAAGAGGCAAGAGGGGTGCAGAAAGAGGAAAGAGAGGTGCATAAAGAGGGAAGAGGAGTGAAAAAAGAGGCAAGAGGGGTGCAGAAATTAGCAGGAAAGTTGCAGAAAGCAGAAAGAGCAGTACAAAAAATATCCAACAGGGGTGCAGAAAGAGGCAAACGTGGTGCAGAAAGAGGCAAGAGAAGTGTAGAAAGATGCAACAGAGGTGCAGAAGAAGGGGGCAAGAGAACTAAAGAAAGAGGCAAGAGAGTTGCAGAAATAGGCAAGAGATGTGCAGAAAGAGGGAACAGGAGTACAGAAAGAGGCAAGAAAGGTGCAGAAAGAGGGAAGGCAGGTGTAGAAACAGGCAAGAGAGGTGCAGAAAGAGGGAACAGGGGTACATAAAGAGGCAATAGAGGTTCAGAAAGAGTAAAGAGAGGTGTAGAAACAGACAAGAGAGGTGAAGAAAGAGGGAACAGGGGTAATAAAGCAGCAAGAGAGGTGCAGAAAGAGGGAAGAGGGGTACAGAAAGAGGTAGGAGGGGTGCACAAAGAGGCAAGAGGGGTTCAGACAGGAACAACAGAGGTACAGAAAGAGTCAAGAGAGGTGCAGAAGCAGGCAAGAGAAATGCAGAAAGAGGCAAGAGGGGTGCAGAAAAAGATTAGAGGGGTGCAGAAAGAAGCAGCAGAGGTGCAGAAAGAGGCAAGAGAGGCACAGACAGAGGCAAGAGAAGTGCTTAAAGAAGCAACAGAGTTGCAGAAAGAAGCAAGAGAAGTGATGAAAAAGCAAGAGAAGTTCAGAAAGAGGCAAGTGAGGTGAAGAAAAATGGAAGACAGGTGCAGAAAGAGGCAATAAAGGTGCAGAAAGAGGCAAGGGAAGTGCCAAAAGAAGCAATAGAGGCGCAGAAGGAGGCAAGAGAACTGCAGAAATAGGCAAGAGAGTTGCAGAAACAGGCAAGAGAGGTGACAAAATAGGGAACAGGGGTGCAGAAAGAGGCAAGAGAGGTGCAGAAACAGACAAGAGAAGTGCAGAAAGAGTGAACAAGGGTGCAGACAGAGGCAAGAGAGGTACAGACAGAGGGAAGAGGGGTGCAGAGAGAGACAAGAGAGGTGCAGAAAGAGGGAAGAGGGGTGCAGAAAGAGGCAAGGGGGTGCAGAAAGAAGAAAGACAGGTACAGAAAAAAGCAAGCGAAGTGCAGAAAGAGGCAAGAGGAGTGTAGAAAGAGGCAAGAGTAATGATGAAAGAAGCAACAGAGGTGCAGAAAGAGGGAAGAGGGGTGCAGAAAGAGGCAAGGGGGTGCAGAAAGAAGAAAGACAGGTACAGAAAGAAGCAAGAGAAGAGCAGAAAGAGGCAAGAGGAGTGTAGAAAGAGGCAAGAGTAATGATGAAAGAAGCAACAGAGGTGCAGAAAGAGGCAAGAGAAGTGCAGAAAGAAGCAACAGAAATGGATAAAGAGGCAAGAGAGGTGCAGAAACAGGCAAGAGAGGTGCAGAAATATGGAACAGGGGTGCAGAAAGAGGCAAGAGAGGTGCAGAAACAGACAAGAGAGGTGCAGAAGGAGGGAAAAGGGGTGCAGAAAGAAGAAATACAGGTGCAGAAAGAAGCAAGAGAAGTGCAGAAAGAGGCAAGAGGGATGCAGAAAGAGGCAAGAGTAATGCTGAAAGAAGCAACAGAATGCAGAAAGAGGCAAGAGAGGTGCACAAAGAGACAAGAGAGGTGCAGAGAGAGGGAAGAGAAGAACAAAAAAAAAGGAGGCAACAGAGTGCAGAAATTAGAAAGAAAGGTGCAGAAAGTAGCAACAGAGGTGCATAAAGAGGAAAGAGGGGTGCTAAAAGAGACAGGAGAAGTGCTTAAAAAAGCAACAGAGGTGCAGAAAGAGGGAAGAGAATAACAAAAAAAGAACAGAAATGCAAAAAAGAGGCAAGAGAAGTGCAGAAAGAGACAAGAGAGGTGCACAAAGAGAAAAGAGAGGTGCACAAAGAGATAAGAGAGGTGCAGAAAGAGGGAAGATGAGTACAGAAAGAGGCAACAGGGGTGCAGAAAGAAGCAAGAGAGGTGCAGAAAGAAGCAAGAGAAGTGCAGAAAAAAGAAGCAGAGGTGCATAAAAAGACAAAAGAGGTACAGAAAGAGGCAAGAGAGGTGCAGAAAGAGGGGAGCAGAAAGAGGCAAAAGGGGTGCATAAATAAGCACAAGAGGTACAGAAAGAAGCAAAAGAAGTACAGAAAGAAGCAACAAGGGTGCACAAAGAAGCTCGAGGGGTGCAGAAATACGTAAGAGAAGTGCAGAAAGACACAACAGATGTGCAGAATAAGGCAAGAGAACTGCAGAAAGAGGCAAGAAAGTTACAGAAACAGGCAAACAATGTGCAGAATGATGGAACAGAGGTGCAGACAGAGGCAAGAGAGGTGCAGAAAGAGGGAAGATGGGTGCATAAAGAGCCAAGAGGGGTACAGAAAAAAGCAAGAGAGGTGCAGAAATAAGAAAGAGAAGTGCAGAAAGTAACAACAGAGGTGCAGAAAGAGGAAAGAGGGGTGCTAAAAGAGGTAGGAGAAGTACTGAAAAAAGCAACAGAGGTGCAGAAAGAGGGAAGAGAAGAACAAAAAGAAGGAACAGAAATGCAGAAAGAGGCAAGAGAAGTGCAGAAAGAAACAAAAGAGGTGCAGAAAGAGGCAAGAGAGGGGTGCAGAAAGAGGCATGAGAGGGGTGCAGAAAGAGGCAAGAAAAGTGCTTAAAAAAGCAACAGAGGTGCAGAAAGAGGGAAGAGAAGAACAAAAAGAAGGAACAGAAATGCAAAAAGAGGCAAGAGAAGTGCAGAAAGAAGCAAAAGAGGTGCAGAAAGTGACAAGAGAGGGGTGCAGAAAGAGGCATGAGAGGGGTGCAGAAAGAGGCAAGAGAAGTGCAGAAAGAAGCAACAGAGGTGCAGAAAGAGGGAAGAGAAGTACAGAAATAAGCAACAGAAATGCAGAAAGAGGCAAGAGAAGTGCATAAATAAGCAAGAGAGGTGCAGAAACTGGCAAGAGAGGGGTGCAGAAAGAGGCATGAGAGGGGTGCAGAAAGAGGCAAG
Organism: Calotriton arnoldi; assembly: GCA_963921515.1. Lineage (NCBI taxonomy): Eukaryota > Metazoa > Chordata > Amphibia > Caudata > Salamandridae > Calotriton > Calotriton arnoldi. Next base: position 57,601 of record CAWUFW010013783.1, on the reverse strand, counting down.
AGAAGTGCAGAAATAGGTAACAGGGGTGCAGAAAGAGGCAAGAGAGGTGAAGAAACAGACAAGAGAGGTGCAAAAAGAGGGAACAAGAGCACAGACAGAGGCAAGAGAGGTACAGATAGAGGGAAGAGGGGTGCAGAAAGAGGCAAGAGAGGTGCAGAAAGAGGGAAGAGGGGTGCAGAAAGAGGCAAGGGGTACAGAATGAAGAAAGACAGGTGCAGAAAGAAGCAAGAGAAGTGCAGAAAGAGGCAAGAGGGGTGCAGAAAGAGGCAAGAGTAATGCTGAAAGAAGCAACAGAGTACAGAAAGAGGCAAGAGAGGTGCACAAAGAGACAAGAGAGGTACACAAAGATAAAAGAGAGGTGCACAAAGAGACAAGAGAGGTGCAGAAAGAGGGAAGATGAGTACAGAAAGAGGCAACAGGGGTGCAGAAAGATGCACGAGAGGTGCAGAAAGAGGCAAGAGGGGTGCAGAAGAGGCAAGAGTAATGCTGAAAGAAGCAACAGAGGTGCAGAAAGAGGCAAGAGAGGTGCACAAAGAGACAATAGAGGTGCAGAAAGAGGGAAGATGAGTGTAGGAGAGTAGGATCTGCTTCACATGGGTACACCCACTTTTTGCTGATGCTTCACTGTTTTTCGACTTTAGTCTGGCTTGGGCCCTGCTAATCAGAACCCCAGTCTAGCTGCTTCCTCTCTAAAATGGTTTCCATGTGCCTTAGGCACATCTCTGATTGGAATCTGGAGTGCCCTTGTAAGCCCCTAGTATATGGTATACTATGTACCCAGGGCATAGGTACCTCAGAGGCCTACCAGGGGCTGGAGCATGTATTGTGCCACCCCTGGAAGGCCATCCAAAATGACACCACAGGTCTGCTACTGCAGCCTGGGTAAGGTGGTGCACGCACCCCTTACTGTGATATAGGTTACCTATCTCACTACATATGTACACACATATAAACCTATAAGTCACTCCTATGCTGTTTGTGGTACAGCCTGACCATATACTCTTAAGTGCATTAAATCCTCGCGGTACAATGCTAACTTTGGACTGGCTGCACCAAAACATGTTGTGTTTCGTGTCAAACATCTTGGAATACTACCCCCCCGCCAGTTCTGGCAGAGGGGGTAGCATACCACTCTTCTAGAGGGAGAGACATGTACCCACCGGCATACCCGGTAACTTCTTTCCAGAGCCCTGGCATCACAAAATGGATGCCGCTGCCACAGACACGGGTCTGGCCTCCTTCTGCTGACTGAAACTCCGGCAGGGGAGGCCTGGACAATAGGTTTCCTATCCCAGGGAGGTGTAACCACCTCCCCAGACAGGATGATGTGTATTGGGGCTGGGCGGGAGCACTCTCTGGTGCTTTGAAGTCCTGCACTGGGGGCACATTTGGTGTCCCTGTGCATACCCCAGTTCAAACCGGCTCTGGGGCTTCCAGCCCCTGCTCTGGCGTGAAACTGGACAAAGGGAAAGGGGTGTAACCACCCCTCTGCCCTGACCCTCCCATAGGTGGGTCCCCAGAGTATGTCCAACCCCTAACTTGGTATAAGTATGGGACCCCAGTCCTTAGGACTTTAGATTTACCTGGATGAAACTCTGATACAGAATCCTGGACCTTCGACGCTCTACTTTACGATTAGAGGACTGAATAATCTCCCTTGGGGTCAAGGAGTGACTCCCCTGCTTGGCAGGCACCTAAGAAGCAATTGTCCGGTCTGCATCGCTGAAGCTCCCGCCGGACGCCGAAGTCTTTGCATCACCAGAGGTGGGTTTCCAGACTTCCCCGAGGCTGCCCTGAGTTCCCAGCAAAGCTGAGGCCCGTAGCTGTCGTGGGTAACGTGGAACCGTGACCCCTGGATACCGAGCACATTTGCAAGTGCATCCTCTTCTTGGGATCCCACGAAGTTGTGCTTTGGGCTTCTAGTAGCCCTCGCCTCCAGCACTGACTGCACCGAAGATCACTGGCCTCCACTCTACGAGTGTCCTGTGAGCCAGCTCCAAGTGTGTCCACTTGAGGCTCCTTTGAGGTCGCTAGTCCGTTAGCTAGTGGGCCCTCCCGAAGGAAACTCTTCTTCTACTTGGGCTTCCCTAATTGCGCCAGACGTGCCCTGACTTACCCTTGCTGGGTGAGTCCCTCAGACCTAGCTGGTCTGCACCACCGTCCTTCTTCTATTTCCATGAGACTTGCCGTTGCCAAGGCTTTTTGGGTCCAATCCGGTCGCCGACACCTCAGCAAGTGCCAAACGTTGTGGGACAGCTCGAATCCAGCTCCTGGTTGTCGTCAACTCCTCCTGGACCTGGTGGCTGAAGAGTCAAGATGACCGTCAACCTACCTGAAGCACCCAACATCGGTGGGCATCTGCTCATCGCCTTCCTGGTCACTGGCTAGTGACCCAGACTCTGTCCCCTCTGCTTTCAGGTTCTTCAGATCTCCGATCCACCTTTGGATCCACCCGAACACTTTCGACTTGGTCGCCAGCAGCAATTTGCAGCAGATCGCCATTGTAAACGACAACGAAACCCGACCCCGAAAGACACCTATGCACCCGGCTTCCCTGGGTGAGGTAACTCGAGTACTCCGGTGCTCCCGTGGGTATAGACTCTAGAACGACCTAGTTCTAAAGGGGTTTGCTCCAAGTCCTCCTCTAAGTGTCCCTTTTCTTTAAAATTCCAACCGCGACTTTTCCCATAGAAGTCAACGGCGATTCGCGGCGGTGTTCTCACACTGCACGCGTCCCCCGTGGGTCCCCTGTGTCACTACCTTGGGTGGTTCCTTGTGGTCCAAGTACTTCTACAGGCTCTAGGCCTTGTGTCTAGCTCAGTCGTGGTTCTTATACCACTTTATTGGTATATGGTTTGGTACGCCCCTAGGGCTCAAACGTGTATTTGTGCTATTACTGTTGATAACTAACTTATAACTTATGTACTTTGAACTCTATCCTCATAAAGAGACTAGAGGGGTGTGTTTAGTAATAAATACATATATTTTGAATATATACCTGGTGTGGTCCTCTTTCATTTGGTCACTCAAGAGATTATAGACTGGTAAAACAAGCTGCTTTACATTCCTTCAAGACTTAGCCTGAAGGCTGCTCTCCATAGCTACCACTAGGATAGCTTTCAATAAATAAAGGTTGTCTTTAACCTATCTCCAATAAGGGGTTGTTTGGACTGGTGCAAGGTGCCCACTATAATTAGTGGACAGCATATACCAGGCCAACTTCTCACATTGGTGTGCAGCGGTGGGATTCCAGCTTGCTATTGTTTTACCAGATAATCTCAATTGAATTGATCAACTCAAAACCACTAAGGGTACCTTAGGTACATACAAATCAAGCTTAGGATACAGTAAGTTCTACTGAACTTAGAGTTGTGTGTTAAGGGATAGCACACCCTTTCTACAACTCAAGAGAGTTTAGTAGGCCACACTAGAGTAGGTAGTGCATACACCACACCTCACTAGTAATGTCTTCAAAGCCAGGACCCAGTGAGTCCTTGCCAGAAGCCAGTGGGCTTTTTCCCTCCAAGTATGATAATCTCCCATTCTTGGAATTGAGAGCATTGTGCAATACTAGGAAGCTGAAGGCAGGCAAAAGTGCCAGCACCCAACACCTCAGGGAGGTGCTACTGTCAGATGATCTCAGCAGACCCCTAGGGTCTGAAGGGGTAGGCAGACAGGGTGGGGCAGAAGATGAGGAATGGGCCAGGGGTGAAATCACCCAGGACCCCCCCTCTGAAACTTGCCAGGAAGGTGAAAATGACCTTGACCTGGAAAACCCAATTCCTCCTATGGATGAGGAGGAGGATCAGAATGACCTCCCCTTTGTCCCCCCAGGAAGAATTGTGAGTGTGCCCAGAAGGCCTAGATCTCCTTCTCAGGAGTCTAACCACTGTGACACCTCAATAGGGACCTCTGTTTCCTCTCATAGGAGGGAATCCTCTCATAAAAGGAAAGAGAGACTCCTCAGATATGGAGAAGCTCAGTTGAGACTCAGAAGAGAGCAGTTGCCTATAGACAGGGAGTCCCTAGAGCTTGAAAAGCAAAGAAAAAATATGGGACTAGAGTCCCATGGTGGCAGCAATTTCCCCAGAGATAGGGAAAGGTCCTATGACCATAGGAACCTGAGCAAGATTGTCCCTCCCTACCAGAGTGGGGATGACATCCACAAATGGATAACTGCACTGGAGAGGGCCTGTAAAGTACAGAGGGTCCCTCAGGAGCAGTGGTCAGCAATCTTGTGGCTCTCCTTTGCAGACAAAGGTAGAGACAAGCTCCTCACTGTTAGAGAAGAGGATGCTGACAATTACAAAGTCTTGAAGAGTGCTCTGATTGATGGGTTTGGCCTAACAACTGAACAATACAGGTTAAAGTTCAGAGATACCCAAAAAGCACAGACTCAAGACTGGGTGGACTATGTGGATTGTTCTGCTAAGGCTCTGGAAGGTTGGTTATTGGGCAGTAAGGTATGTGACTTCACAGGATTGTACAATCTTATCATGAGGGAGCAGATTCTTAATAACTGTCAAAAACAGCTGTTGCATCAGTACCTGGTGGACTCTGATCTGACCTCTCCCCAAGAATTGGGAAAGAAGGCAGACAAATGGGTCAGAACCAGGGTGAGGCAGAAGGTACAGAACCAAGGTGGTGACCCAAAGAAGCAAGATTCTAAGAACTCTGATAAGGGTGGGGAGAAGGGTAAAGACCAGAAGTCTTCACAAGGCCCCCAAAAATCTTCTTCAGGTGGGGATTCACAGTCTAACAAGGGAAGAGGCCAAAAGAAACCATGGTGCAAAGTCTGTAAGCAAAAGACACACTGGACCAGTGATTGCACCAAGTCCAAAGACTCTATTCCAGCCCCCACCAATGCCCCTAAGGCACCTGTTCCCCCTAGTGCAGTTACAGTTGGTGGTGGGAATACACAGGCCAAGGGTTTAGTAGGGATGACCCTGGGTAAGGAGATGAGCTCTGACCTAGTCAGAGAACTCACTCAGGCTGTCCTAGTCTGTGATGGAGGCATGGATGTGACCTCCTCTGTGAGTCCCAGTAATCTGGGCAAGTACAGACAACAGCCCTTAATCAATGGAAAAGAGGCTTAGGCATTTAGGGACACAGGGGCAAGTGTCACCATGGTGACACAAGACCTTGTGGATCCTGGGCAGATTATACTTGGTGAAATGTACCAAGTGACCAATGCTAGCAATGTCAGAACAGACCATACTCTGGCAGTTGTTAACTTCTCCTGGGGAGGGGTAACTGGCCTTAAGAAGGTTGTGGTGAGTGCAAACCTACCAGTGGAATGCTTGCTTGGCAATGATCTTGAAACTTCAGCTTGGGCAGAAGTGGAGCTCAGGACCCATGCAGAAATGCTGGGGATCCCTGCAGATGTGTTTGCTGTGACCAGGTCACAGAGCAAAATGTCTAACACTGAACAGGCCTTGGATTCTGAAATAATGGACCAAGTGCCATCCAAGAGGAGTAGTAGTAGGGTAAAGGCAGTGCCTTCCCCCTTGGCTCAGAAGGAAGATCAGTCTCTTGAGGGGGATGATCTCAGTCCTGAGGAAGGAACTGTCCCAGAGGAGCTTGAACCTGACCAGGTTGAGTTCTTGGGGACAGGGGGCCCTTCCAGGGCAGATCTGAGCCAGGAGCAGCAGAGCTGCCCCTCTCTTGAACCCCTCAGACAGCAAGCTGCTGCTGAGGCTGCTGGGAAAGCTAGTGGTCCCCATACAGTGTATTGGGATGATGGACTCTTGTACTCAGAGTGTAGAGACCCCAAGCCTGGTGCCACCAGGAGGTTGGTTATACCTCTGAAGTTCAGGGGCTTCCTATTGACCCTAGCCCATGACATTCCCTTAGCAGGTCACCTGGGCCAGAACAAGACTTGGGACAGAATTGTCCCTCACTTTCACTGGCCCCACATGTCTGAAGACACTAAGGAGTTTTGTCGCTCCTGTGTAACCTGCCAGGCCAGTGGCAAGGCAGGTGGCACTACAAAGGCCCCCTGATACCACTACCTGTGGTGGGGGTTCCCTTTGAAAGGGTGGGGATTAACATTGTTGGTCCCATGGATCCCCAAACAGCATCTGGGCACAGGTTTATCCTGGTGGTAGTGGATCATGCCACCAGGTACCCAGAGGCTATTCCCCTTAGGACCACTACAGCACCTGTGGTGGCAAGGGCCCTCCTGGGAATTTTCTCAAGAGTGGGCTTCCCTAAGGAGGTTGTATCAGACAGGGTAGCCAACTTTATGTCTGGATACTTGAAAGCAATGTGGAAGGAGTGTGGAGTGACTTACAAGTTCACCACACCCTATCACCCACAATGCAATGGTTTAGTTGAGACATACAACAAAACCTTGAAGGGCATGATAAAAGGGCTCCCAGAGAAGCTTAGGCGAAGATGGGACATACTCTTGCCCTGCCTTTTATTTGCATACAGGGAGGTGCCTCAAAGGGGGTTGGCTACAGCCCTTTTGAACTTTTGTTTGGTCACCCTGTCAGGGGTCCATTGTGCTTGGTAAAGGAAGGATGGGAGTTACCTCTCAAGCCCCCAAAGCATGACATAGTGGACTACGTACTTGGTCTCCGCTCCAGGATGGCTGAATACATGAAAAAGGCAACTAAAAACCTTGAGGCTAGCCAGGAACTGCAAAAAGCCTGGCATGACCAAAAGGCTGTACTGACTGTTTACCAGCCAGGACAGAAGGTATGGGTGTTGGAGCCAGTGGCCCCAGCAGCTCTCCAAGACAAATGGAGTGGACCCCATACCATTGTTGAACAGAAGGGTGAGGTTACCTATTTAGTAGACCTAGGAACACCCAGGAGTCCCCACAGGGTTCTCCATGTCAACAGACTGAAGCCATATGTGGACAGGGCAGACATGGGCTTGCTCATGGCTACTGATGAGGGACAGGAGGAAGAGAGTGACCCACTCCCTGACCTGCTCTCACAGAACCCTGATGATGGGTCAGTGGATGGTGTAGCCTTGGCAGGCAGCCTCACTGCTCAGCAGCAAACTGATTGTAGACAAGTGCTCAATCAGTACAGACATATGTTCTCTCTGACTCCAAGTCAGACCACCTGGTGCACTCATGAAGTGGACACTGGGGACAGTCTGCCTATTAAAAATAAGATTTGTAGGCAACCTGACTGTAGGAGAGTAGGATCTGCTTCACATGGGTACCCCCACTTTTTGCTGATGCTTCACTGTTTTTCGACTTTAGTCTGGCTGGGGCCCTGCTAATCAGAACCCCAGCCTAGCTGCTTCCTCTCTAAAATGGTTTCCCTGTGCCTTAGGCACATCTCTGATTGGAATCTGGAGTGCCCTTGTAAGTCCCTAGTATATGGTATACTATGTACCCAGGGCATAGGTACCTCAGAGGCCTACCAGGGGCTGCAGCATGTATTGTGCCACCCCTGGAAGGCCAGCCAAAAGGACACCACAGGTCTGCTACTGCAGCCTGGGTAAGGTGGTGCATGCACCCCTTACTGTGATATAGGTTACCTATATCACTACATACATACACACATATAAACCTATAAGTCACTCCTATGGCAGGCCTTATCAATCCTGAAGGCAGAGTGCGTGGTTCCTATGTGAGAGGGTGCCCCTGCATGAGCAGGGCCCCTCTGCAGCGTTCGGAGACCCTTCTCTGATGCTGTTTGTAGTGCAGCCTGACCATATACTCTTAAGCGCATTATAACCTTGCGTTAAAATGCTAACTTTGGGATGGCTGCACGGAAACATGTCGTGTTTGGTGTCAAACATCTTGGAATACTACCCCCCCACCAGTTCTGGTGGTGGGGGTAGCATTCCACCCTTCTAGAGGGAGAGACATGTACACACCGGCCTGCCCGGTAACTTCTTTCCAAGCCCTGGCATCACAAAATGGATGCCGCTGCCACAGACACGAGTCTGGCCTCCTGCTGCTGACCGAAACTCCGGCAGGGGAGGCCTGGACAATAGGTTTCCTGTCCCAGGGAGGTGTGACCACCTCCCCAGACAGGATAGTGTGTATGGGGGCTGGGCGGGAGCACTCTCTGGTACTTTGAAGTCCTGCACTGGGGGCACATTTGGTGTCCCTGTGCATACCCCAGTTAAAACCGGCTCAGGGGCTTCCAGCCCCTGCTCTGGCACGAAACTGGACAAAGGGAAAGGGGTGTAGCCACCCCTCTGCCCTGACCCTCCCATAGGTGGGTCCCCAGAGTATGTCCAACCCCTACCTTAGTATAAGTATGGGACCCCAGTCCTTAGGACTTTAGATTAACCTGGACGAAACTCTGACACAGAATCCTGGACCTTCGACGCTCTACTTCAAGATTAGAGGACTGAAGAATCTCCCTTGGGGTCAAGGAGTGACTCCCCTGCTTGGCAGGCACCAAAGAAGCAATTGTCTGGTCTGCATCGCTGAAGCTCCCGCCAGACGCCGAAGTCTTTGCATCACCAGAGGTAGATTTCAAGACTTCCCCGAGGCTTCCCTGAGTCCCCAGCAAAGCTGAGGCCCGTAGTTGTCGTGGGTAACGTGGAATCGTGACCCCTGGACATCGAGCACATTTGCAAGTGCATCCTCTTCCTGGGATCCCACGAAGTTGTGCTTTGGGCTCCGAGTAGCCCCTGCCTCCAGCACCAACTGCACCAAAGATCACTGGCCTCTACTCCACGAGTGTCCCGTGAGCCAGCTCCAAGTGCGTCCACTCAAGGCTCCTTCACGTTCGCTAGTCCATTGGCTAGTAGGCCCTTCCGAAGGCCAATCTTATCCTGCTTGGGCTTCCCTTGTTGCGCCAGGCGTGCCCTGACTTACCCTCGCTGGGTGAGTCCCTCAGACCTTGCTGGTCTGCAGCACCGTCCTTATTCCATTTCCACGAGACTTGCCGTTGCCAAGGCTTGTTGGGTCCAATCCGGTCGTCGCCACCTCAGTACTCGACAAACTTCGTGGGACAACTCGATTCCAGCTCCTGGTTGTCGTCGACGCCTCCTGGACCTCGTGGCTGAAGAGTCAAGACGACCATCAACCTACCTGAAGCACCCGACATCGGTGGGCATTCGCTCATCACCTTCCTGGTCACTGGCTAGTGACCCAGACTCTGTCCCCTCTGCTTTCAGGTTCTTCAGATCTTCGATCCACCCGAACACTTTCGACTTGGTCTCCAGCAGCACTTTGCAGCAGATCGCCATAGTAAACGACGACGAAACCCGACCCCGAAAGACACCTATGCACACGGCTTCCCTGGGTGAGGTAACTCGAGTACTCCGGTGCTCCCGTGGGTATAGACTCTAGAAGGACCTAGTTCTAAAGGGGTTTGCTCCAAGTCCTCCTCTAAGTGTCCCTTTTCTTTAAACTTCCAACCGCGACTTTCCCCATAGAAGTCAACGGCGATTCGCGGCTGTGTTATCACACTGCACGCGTCCCCCGTGGGTCCCCTGTGTCACTACCTTGGGTGGTTCCTTGTGGTCCAAGCACTTCTACAGGCTCTAGGCCTTGTGTCTAGCTCAGTCGTGGTTATTATACCACTTTATTGGTATATGGTTTGGTACGCCCCTAGGGCTCAAACCTGTATTTGTGATATTACTGTTGATAACTAACTTATAACTTATGTACTTGAACTCTAGCCTCATAAAGAGACTAGAGGGGTGTGTTTAGCAATAAATACATATATTTTGAATATATAGCTGGTGTGGTCCTCTTTCATTTGGTCACTCAAGAGATTATAGACTGGTAAAACAAGCTGCTTTACATTCCTTCAAGACTTAGCCTGAAGGCTGCTCTCCATAGCTACCATTAGGATAGCTTTCAATAAAGGTTGTCTTTAACCTATCTCCAATAAGGGGTTGTTTGGACTGGTGCAAGGTGCCCACTATAATTAGTGGACAGCATATACCAGGCCAACTTCTCACACTGACCATGTCAGGGACTGTATCAGGACAGAAGTCCAGAAAATGTTGGATTTGGGATTTATTGAACCCTCAGATAGCCCTTGGGCTAGTCCAGTGGTCCTTGTGCCAAAACCTCACACCAGTGGTGGGAAAAGAGAGATGAGGTGTTGTGTGGACTACAGGGGTCTCAATGCAGTCACTAGGACTGATGCCCATCCAATACCTAGGGCAGATGAGCTAATAGACACTTTGGCCTCAGCCAAGTATCTAAGCACATTTGAAATTACAGCTGGCTACTGGCAGATCAGACTAGCTGATGATGCAAAGCCAAAGACAGCATTCTCAACCCCTAGTGGGCATTATCAATTTGTGGTAATGCCCTTTGGTCTGAAGAATGCACCTGCCACTTTTCAGAGGTTGGTGAATACAGTCCTTACAGGTCTGGAAGCCTATAGTGCAGCATATCTAGATGATATTGCTGTCTTTAGCTCCACCTGGGAGGATCACCTGGTCCACCTCAGAAATGTTTTGCAGGCCCTGCAGAAAGCAGGCCTAACTATCAAGGCCACAAAGTGCCAGATAGGGCAGAGTCAGGTTGTGTACCTGGGCCACCTTGTGGGTGGAGGCCAGGTTCAACCATTGCAGAGCAAGATCCAGACCATCATGGACTGGACTTCTCCAACTACCCAGACTCAGGTGAGAGCCTTTTTAGGCCTGACTGGGTACTATAGGAGATTTGTCAAGGGGTATGGATCAATAGTGACACCCCTGAATGACTTAACTTCCAAGAAAATGCCCAAAAAGGTTCAGTGGACAGATAGCTGTCAAAAGGCATTTGATGACCTGAAGCAGGCCATGTGCACTGCTCCCATTCTGCAGAGTCCTGATTACTCCAAGAAGTTAATTGTCCAAACAGATGCATCTGATTTGGGGGTAGGGGCTGTACTGTCACAATTGAATGATGAAGGTCAGGATCAGCCAGTAGCTTTTATTAGCAGAAGGCTGACCCCTAGAGAGAAACGTTGGTCAGCCATAGAGAGGGAGGCCTTTGCTGTGGTTTGGGCTCTGAAGAAGTTGAGGCCATACTTGTTTGGTACTCACTTCCTTGTTCAAACAGACCACAAGCCCCTTCTCTGGCTAAAACAAATGAAGGGTGAAAACCCCAAACTGCTTAGGTGGTCCATTTCCCTACAGGGGATGGACTTTACAGTGGAACATAGACCTGGGAGTAACCATGCCAATGCAGATGGACTCTCTAGGTACTTCCACTTAGAACATGAAGACTCAACTGGTCAAGGTTAGTTTAATGTCCCTATGTTTGGGGGGGGTTGTGTAGGAGAGTAGGATCTGCTTCACATGGGTACCCCCACTTTTTGCTGATGCTTCACTGTTTTTCGACTTTAGTCTGGCTGGGGCCCTGTGTAGGAGAGTAGGATCTGCTTCACATGGGTACCCCCACTTTTTGCTGATGCTTCACTGTTTTTCGACTTTAGTCTGGCTGGGGCCCTGCTAATCAGAACCCCAGCCTAGCTGCTTCCTCTCTAAAATGGTTTCCATGTGCCTTAGGCACATCTCTGATTGGAATCTGGAGTGCCCTTGTAAGCCCCTAGTATATGGTATACTATGTACCCAGGGCATAGGTACCTCAGAGGCCTACCAGGGGCTGCAGCATGTATTGTGCCACCCCTGGAAGGCCAGCCAAAAGGACACCACAGGTCTGCTACTGCAGCCTGGGTAAGGTGGTGCATGCACCCCTTACTGTGATATAGGTTACCTATATCACTACATACATACACACATATAAACCTATAAGTCACTCCTATGGCAGGCCAAATCAATCCTGAAGGCAGAGTGCGTGGTTCCTATGTGAGAGGGTGCCCCTGCATGAGCAGGGCCCCTCTGCAGCGTTCGGAGACCCTTCTCTGATGCTGTTTGTAGTGCAGCCTGACCATATACTCTTAAGCGCATTATAACCCCGCGTTAAATGCTAACTTTGGGATGGCTGCACGGAAACATGTCGTGTTTGGTGTCAAACATCTTGGAATACTACCCCCGCCAGTTCTGGCGGGGGTAGCATTCCACCCTTCTAGAGGGAGAGACATGTACACACCGGCCTGCCCGGTAACTTCTTTCCAAGCCCTGGCATCACAAAATGGATGCCGCTGCCACAGACACGAGTCTGGCCTCCTGCTGCTGACCGAAACTCCGGCAGGGGAGGCCTGGACAATAGGTTTCCTGTCCCAGGGAGGTGTAACCACCTTCCCAGACAGGATAATGTGTATTGGGGCTGGGCGGGAGCACTCTCTGGTGCTTTGAAGTCCTGCACTGGGGGCACATTTGGTGTCCCTGTGCATACAGCAGTTCAAACCGGCTCAGGGGCTTCCAGCCCCTGCTCTGGCGTGAAACTGGACAAAGGGAAAGGGGTGTAACCACCCCTCTGCCCTGACCCTCCCATAGGTGGGTCCCCAGAGTATGTCCAACCCCCTACCTTAGTATAAGTATGTCCTTAGGACTTTAGATTTACCTGGACGAAACTCTGACACAGAATCCTGGACCTTCGATGCTCTACTTTAAGATTAGAGGACTGAAGAATCTCCCTTGGGGTCAAGGAGTGACTCCCCTGCTTGGCAGGCACCAAAGAAGCAATTGTCTGGTCTGCATCGCCGAAGCTCCCGCCGGATGCCGAAGTCTTTGCATCACCAGAGGTAGATTTTCTGACTTCGCCGAGGCTGCCCTGAGTCCCCAGCAAAGCTGAGGCCCGTAGCTGTCGTGGGTAATGTGAAACCATGACCCCTGGACACCAAGCACATTTGCAAGTGCATCCTCTTCCTGGGATCCCACGAAGTTGTGCTTTGGGATCCTAGTAGGCCACACCTCCAGCACCGACTGCACCGAAGATCACTGGCCTCCACTCCACGAGTGTCCCGTGATCCAGCTCCAAGTGCATCCACTCGAGGCTCCTTCGCGGTCGCTAGTCCATTGGCTAGTAGGCCCTCCCAAAGGCCAATCTTATCCTGCTTGGGCTTCCCTGGTTGCTTCAGGCGTGCCCTGACTTACCCTTGCTGTGTGAGTCCCTCAGACCTTGCTGGTCTGCACCACCGTCCTTCTTCCATTTCCACAAGACTTGCCGTTGCCAAAGCTTGTTGGGTCCAATCCGGTCGCCGCCACATCAGCACTCGACAGACGTCGTGGGACAACTCGATTCCAGCTCCTGGTTGTCGTCGACGCCTCCTGGACCTCGTGGCTGAAGAGTCAAGACGACCATCAACCTACCTGAAGCACCCGACATCGGTGGGCATTCGCTCATCGCCTTCCTGGTCACTGGCTAGTGACCCAGACTCTGTCCCCTCTGCTTTCAGGTTCTTCAGATCTTCGATCCTACTTTGGATCCACCGGAACACTTTCGACTTGGTCGCCAGCAGCACTTTGCAGCAGATCGCCATAGTAAACGACGACAAAACCCGACCCCGAAAGACACCTATGCACCCGGCTTCCCTGGGTGAGGTAACTCGAGTACTCAGGTGCTCCCGTGGGTATAGACTCTAGAACGACCCAGTTCTAAAAGGGTTTGCTCCAAGTCCTCCTCTAAGTGTCCCTTTTCTTTAAAATTCCAACCGCGACTTTCCCCATAGAAGTCAACGGCGATTCGCGGCTGTGTTATCACACAGCACGCGTCCCCGTGGGTCCCCTGTGTCACTACCTTGGGTGGTTCCTTGTGGTCCAAGCACTTCTACAGGCTCTAGGCCTTGTGTCTAGCTCAGTCGTGGTTCTTATACCACTTTATTGGTATATGGTTTGGTACGCCCTAGGGCTCAAACGTGTATTTGTGCTATTACTGTTGATAACTAACTTATAACTTATGTACTTCGAACTCTAGCCTCATAAAGAGACTAGAGGGGTGTGTTTAGCAATAAATACATATATTTTGAATATATACCTGGTGTGGTCCTCTTTCATTTGGTCACTCAAGAGATTATAGACTGGTAAAACAAGCTGCTTTACATTCCTTCAAGACTTAGCCTGAAGGCTGCTCTCCATAGCTACCACTAGGATAGCTTTCAATAAAGGTTGTCTTTAACCTATCTCCAATAAGGGGTTGTTTGGACTGGTGCAAGGTGCCCACTATAATTAGTGGACAGCATATACCAGGCCAACTTCTCACACTGATCATGTCAGGGACTGTATCAGGACTTAAGTCCAGAAAATGTTGGATTTGGGATTTATTGAACCCTCAGATAGCCCTTGGGCTAGTCCAGTGGTCCTTGTGCCAAAACCTCACACCAGTGGTGGGAAAAGAGAGATGAGGTTTTGTGTGGACTACAGGGGTCTCAATGCAGTCACTAGGACTGATGCCCATCCAATACCTAGGGCAGATGAGCTAATAGACACTTTGGCCTCAGCCAAGTATCTAAGCACATTTGACCTGACAGCTGGCTACTGGCAGATCAGACTAGCTGATGATGCAAAGCCAAAGACAGCATTCTCAACCCCTAGTGGGCATTATCAATTTGTGGTAATGCCCTTTGGTCTGAAGAATGCACCTGCCACTTTTCAGAGGTTGGTGAATACAGTCCTTACAGGTCTGGAAGCCTATAGTGCAGCATATCTAGATGATATTGCTGTCTTTAGCTCCACCAGGGATGATCACCTGGTCCACCTCAGAAATGTTTTGCAGGCCCTGCAGAAAGCAGGCCTAACTATCAAGGCCACAAAGTGCCAGATAGGGCAGAGTCAGGTTGTGTACCTGGGCCACCTTGTGGGTGGAGGCCAGGTTCAACCATTGCAGAGCAAGATCCAGACCATCATGGACTGGACTGCTCCAACTACCCAGACTCAGGTGAGAGCCTTTTTAGGCCTGACTGGGTACTATAGGAGATTTGTCAAGGGGTATGGATCAATAGTGACACCCCTGAATGACTTAACTTCCAAGAAAATGCCCAAAAAGGTTCAGTGGACAGTTAGCTGTCAAAAGGCATTTGATGACCTGAAGCAGGCCATGTGCACTGCTCCCATTCTGCAGAGTCCTGATTACTCCAAGAAGTTCATTGTCCAAACAGATGCATCTGATTTGGGGGTAGGGGCTGTACTGTCACAATTGAATGATGAAGGTCAGGATCAGCCAGTAGCTTTTATTAGCAGAAGGCTGACCCCTAGAGAGAAACGTTGGTCAGCCATAGAGAGGAGGCCTTTGCTGTGGTTTGGGCTCTGAAGAAGTTGAGGCCATACTTGTTTGGTACTCACTTCCTTGTTCAAACAGACCACAAGCCCCTTCTCTGGCTAAAACAAATGAAGGGTGAAAACCCCAAACTGCTTAGGTGGTCCATTTCCCTACAGGGGATGGACTTTACAGTGGAACATAGACCTGGGAGTAACCATGCCAATGCAGATGGACTCTCTAGGTACTTCCACTTAGAACATGAAGACTCAACTGGTCAAGGTTAGTTTAATGTCCCTACGTTTGGGGGGGGGGTTGTGTAGGAGAGTAGGATCTGATTCACATGGGTACCCCCACTTTTTGCTGATGCTTCACTGTTTTTCGACTTTAGTCTGGCTGGGGCCCTGTGTAGGAGAGTAGGATCTGCTTCACATGGGTATACCCACTTTTTGCTGATGCTTCACTGTTTTTCGACTTTAGTCTGGTTGGGGCCCTGCTAATCAGAACCCCAGCCTAGCTGCTTCCTCTCTAAAATGGTTTCCATGTGCCTTAGGCACATCTCTGATTGGAATCTGGAGTGCCCTTGTAAGCCCCTAGTATATGGTATACTATGTACCCAGGGCATAGGTACCTCAGAGGCCTACCAGGGGCTGCAGCATGTATTGTGCCACCCCTGGAAGGCCAGCCAAAAGGACACCACAGGTCTGCTACTGCAGCCTGGGTAAGGTGGTGCATGCACCCCTTACTGTGATATAGGTTACCTATATCACTACATACATACACACATATAAACCTATAAGTCACTCTTATGGCAGGCCTTATCAATCCTGAAGGCAGAGTGCGTGGTTCCTATGTGAGAGGCTTCCCCTGCATGAGCAGGGCCCCTCTGCAGCGTTCGGAGACCCTTCTCTGATGCTGTTTGTAGTGCAGCCTGACCATATACTCTTAAGCGCATTATGATCCCGCGTTAAATGCTAACTTTGGGATGGCTGCACGGAAACATGTCGTGTTTGGTGTCAAACATCTTGGAATACTACCCCCCCCACCAGTTCTGGCAGCGGGGGTAGCATTCCACCCTTCTAGAGGGAGAGACATGTACACACCGGCCTGCCCGGTAACTTCTTTCCAAGCCCTGGCATCACAAAATGGATGCCGCTGCCACAGACACGAGTCTGGCCTCCTGCTGCTGACCGAAACTCCGGCAGGGGAGGCCTGGACAATAGGTTTCCTGTCCCAGGGAGGTGTAACCACCTCCCCAGACAGGATAGTGTGTATTGGGGCTGGGCGGGAGCACTCTCTGGTGCTTTGAAGTCCTGCACTGGGGGCACATTTGGTGTCCCTGTGCATACCCCAGTTCAAACCAGCTCAGGGGCTTCCAGCCCCTGCTCTGGCGTGAAACTGGACAAAGGGAAAGGGGTGTAACCACCCCTCTGCCCTGACACTCCCATAGGTGGGTCCCCAGAGTATGTCCAACCCCCTACCTTAGTATAAGTATGTCCTTAGGACTTTAGATTTACCTGGACGAAACTCTGACACAGAATCCTGGACCTTCGATGCTCTACTTTAAGATTAGAGGACTGAAGAATCTCCCTTGGGGTCAAGGAGTGACTCCCCTGCTTGGCAGGCACCAAAGAAGCAATTGTCTGGTCTGCATCGCCGAAGCTCCCGCCGGATGCCGAAGTCTTTGCATCACCAGAGGTAGATTTTCTGACTTCGCCGAGACTGCCCTGAGTCCCCAGCAAAGCTGAGGCCCGTAGCTGTCGTGGGTAATGTGAAACCATGACCCCTGGACACCAAGCACATTTGCAAGTGCATCCTCTTCCTGGGATCCCACGAAGTTGTGCTTTGGGATCCTAGTAGGCCACACCTCCAGCACTGACTGCACCGAAGATCACTGGCCTCCACTCCACGAGTGTCCCGTGACCCAGCTCCAAGTGCATCCACTCGAGGCTCCTTCGCGGTTGCTAGTCCATTGGCTAGTAGGCCCTCCCGAAGGCCAATCTTATCCTGCTTGGGCTTCCCTGGTTGCTTCAGGCGTGCCCTGACTTACCCTTGCTGGGTGAGTCCCTCAGACCTTGCTGGTCTGCACCACCGTCCTTCTTCCATTTCCACAAGACTTGCCGTTGCCAAAGCTTGTTGGGTCCAATCTGGTCGCCGCCACATCAGCACTCGACAGACGTCGTGGGACAACTCGATTCCAGCTCCTGGTTGTCGTCGACGCCTCCTGGACCTCGTGGCTGAAGAGTCAAGACGACCATCAACCTACCTGAAGCACCCGACATCGGTGGGCATTCGCTCATCGCCTTCCTGGTCACTGGCTAGTGACCCAGACTCTGTCCCCTCTGCTTTCAGGTTCTTCAGATCTTCAATCCTACTTTGGATCCACCGGAACACTTTCGACTTGGTCGCCAGCAGCACTTTGCAGCAGATCGCCATTGTAAACGACGACGAAACCCGACCCTGAAAGACACCTATGCACCCGGCTTCCCTGGGTGAGGTAACTCGAGTACTCCGGTGCTCCTGTGGGTATAGACTCTAGAACGACCTAGTTCTAAAGGGGATTGCTCCAAGTCCTCCTCTAAGTGTCCCTTTTCTTTAAAATTCCAACTGCGACTTTCCCCATAGAAGTCAACGGCGATTCGCGGCGGTGTTCTCACACTGCACGCGTCCCCCGTGGGTCCCTAGTGTCACTACCTTGGGTGGTTCCTTGTGGTCCAAGCACTTCTACAGGCTCTAGGCCTTGTGTCTAGCTCAGTCGTGGTTCTTATACCACTTTATTGGTATATGGTTTGGTACGCCCCTAGGGCTCAAACGTGTATTTGTGCTATTACTGTTAATAACTAACTTATAACTTATGTACTTCGAACTCTAGGCTCATAAAGAGACTAGAGGGGTGTGTTAAGTAATAAATACATATATTTTGAATATATACCTGGTGTGGTCCTCTTTCATTTGGTCACTCAAGAGATTATAGACTGGTAAAACAAGCTGCTTTACATTCCTTCAAGACTTAGCCTGAAGGCTGCTCTCCATAGCTACCACTAGTATAGCTTTCAATAAAGGTTGTCTTTAACCTATCTCCAATAAGGGGTTGTTTGGACTGGTGCAAGGTGCCCACTATAATTAGTGGACAGCATATACCAGGCCAACTTCTCACAACGAGTACAGAAAGAGGCAACAGGGGTGCAGAAAGAAGCAAGAGAGGTGCAGAAAGAAGCAAGAGAAGTGCAGAAAAAAGAAGCAGAGGTGCATAAAGAGACAAGAGAGGTACAGAAAGAGGCAAGAGAGGTGCAGAAAGAGGGGAGCAGAAAGAGGCTAGAGGGGTGCATAAAGAAGCACAAGAGGTACAGAAAGAAGCAAGAGAAGTACAGAAAGAAGCAACAGGGGTGCATAAAGAAGCAAGACGGGTGCAGAAATAGGCAAGAGAAGTGCAGAAAGACACAACAGATGTGTAGAATGAGGCATGAGAACTGCAGAAATAGGCAAGAAAGTTGCAGAAACAGGCAAACAAGGTGCAGAAAGATGGAACAAGGGTGCAGACAGAGGCAAGAGAGGTTCAGAAAGAGGGAAGATTAGTGCATAAAGAGGCAAGAGGGGTGCAGAAAAAAGCAAAAGAGGTGCAGAAATTAGCAAGAGAAGTGCAGAACGTAGCAACAGAGGTGCAGAAAGAGGAAAGAGGGGTGCTAAAATAGGTAGGAGAAGTACTGAAAAAAGCAACAGAGGTGCAGAAAGAGGGAAGAGAAGAACAAAAAGAAGGAACAGAAATGCAGAAAGAGGCAAGAGATGTGCAGAAAGAAGCAAAAGAGGTGCAGAAAGAGGGAAGAGAAGAACAAAAATAAGGAACAGAGATGCAGTAGGAGGCAAGAGAAGTGCAGAAAGAAGCAAAAGGGGTGCAGAAAGAGGCAAGAGAGGGGTGCAGAAAGAGGCATGAGAGGGGTGCAGAAAGAGGCAATAGAAGTGCATAAAGAAGCAACAGAAATGGATAAAGAGGCAAGAGAGGTGCAGAAACAGACAAGAGAGGTGCAGAAAGAGGGAACAAGGGTGCAGACAGAGGCAAGAGAGATGAAGACAGAGGGAATAGGGGTGCAGAAAAAGGCAAGAGAGGTGCAGAAAGAGGGAAGAGGGGTGCAGAAAGAGTCAAGGGGTACAGAAAGAAGAAAGACAGGTGCAGAAAGATTCAAAAGAAGTGCAGAAAGAGGCAAGATGGGTGCAGAAAGAGGCAAGAGTAATGCTGAAAGAAGCAACAGAGGTGCAGAAAAAGGCAAGAGAGGTGCACAAAGAGACAAGAGAGGTGCAGAAAGAGAAAAGAGAGGTGCACAGAGAGAGAAGAGAGGTGTAAAAAAAGGGAAGACGAGTAGAGAAAGCGGCAACAGGGGTACAGAAAGAAGCAAGAGAGCTGCAGAAAGAAGCAAGAGAAGTGTAGAAAAAAGAAGCAGAGGTGCATAAAGAGACAAGAGAGGTACAGAAAGAGCCAAGAGAGGTGCAGAAAGAGGGAAGAGTGGAGCAGAAAGAAGCAAGAGAAGTGCATAAAGAAGCAAGACGGGTGCAGAAATAGGCAAGAGAAGTGCAGAAAGACGCAACAGATGTGCAGAATGAGGCAAGAGAACTGCATAAAGAGGCAAGAGAGTTGCAGAAACAGGCAAACAAGGTGCAGAAAGATGGAACAGGGGTGCAGACAGAGGCAAGAGAGGTGCAGAAAGAGGGAAGATGGGTGCACAAAGAGGCAAGAGGGGTGCAGAAAAAAGCAAGAGAGGTGTAGAAATTAGCAAGAGAAGTGCAGAACGTAGCAACAGAGGTGCAAAAAGAGGAAAGAGGGGTGCTAAAAGAGGCAGGAGAAGTACTGAAAAAAGCAACAGAGGTGCAAAAAGAGGGAAGAGAAGAACAAAAAGAAGGAACAGAAATGCAGAAAGAGGCAAGAGAAGTGCAGAAAGAAGAAAAAGAGGTGCAGAAAGAGGCAAGAGAGGGGTGCAGAAAGAAGCATGAGAGGGGTGCAGAAAGAGGCAAGATAAGTGCAGAAAGAAGCAACAGAGGAGCAGAAAGAAGCAACAGAGGAGCAGAAAGAGGCAAGAGAAGTGCAGAAAGAAGCAACAGAAATTGATAAAGAGGCAAGAGAGGTGCAGAAAGAGGCAAGTGAGGTGCAGAAACAGGCAAGAGGGGTGCAGAAAGAAGCAACAGAGGTGCAGATGGAGGCAAGAGTACTGCAGACAGAAGGAAAAGAGGTGCAGAAAGATGCAAGAGAAGTGCAGAAAGAAGCAACAGAGGTGCATATGTAGGCAAGAGTACTGCAGACAGAAGGAAAAGAGGTGCAGAAAGATGCAAGAGAAGTGGAAAGAGGCAAGTGGGGTGCAGAAAGAGGCAAAATAAGTGTTGAAAGAAGCAACAGAGGTGCAGAAAGAGGCAACAGGTGTGCAGAAAGCAGCAAGAGAGGTGCAGAAAGAAGCAAGAGAAGTTCAGAAAGAGGGAAGAGAGGTACATAAATAGGCAAGAAGGGTGCAGAAAGAAGCAAGAGAAAAAGAAAGAGAAGTGCAGAAAGAAGCAACAGGGTGCAGAAAGAGGCAAAGAGAAGTGCAGAAAGAGGCAAGAGAAGTGCAGAAAGAAACAACAGAAAGACAGAAAGAGGCAAGAGTAGTGCAGAAAGAGGAAAGATGAGTGCAAAAAGAGGCAACAGGGGTGCAGAAAGAAGCAAGAGAGGTGCAGAAAGAAGCAAGAGAAGTACAGAAAGAAGCAACAAATGTGCAGAAAGAGGAGTGAGAAGTGCAGGAAGAAGCAACAGCGGTGCAGATGGATGTAAGAGAACTGCAGAAAGAAGGAAGAGAGGTGCAGAAAGAAGCAAGAGAAGTGCAGAAAGAAGCAACAGAGGTGTGGAAAGAGGCAAGAGGGGTGCAGAAAGAGGCAAAATAAGTGCTGAAAGAAGCAACAGAGGTGAAGAAAGAGGCAACAGGTGTGCAGAAAGCAGCAAGAGAGGTGCAGAAAGAAGCAAGAGAAGTGCAGAAAGAAGCAACAGAGGTTCAGAAAGAGGCAAGAGAAGTGCAGACAGAAGCAAGATAGTTGCAGAACGAGGCAAGAGAGGTGCAGAAAGAGGGAAGAGGGGTGCAGAAATAGGCAAGAGGGGTGCAGAAAAAAGCAAGAGAAAAAGGCAAGAGAAGTGTAAAAAGAAGCAGCAAGGTGCAGAAATAGGCAAGAGTGGTGCAGAAAGATGCAAGAGAAGTGCAGAAAGAAATAATAGAAATACGGAATGAAAGAAGAGAAGTGCAGAAAGAGGAAAGATGAGTGCAGAAAGAGGCAACAGGGGTGCAGAAAGAAGCAAGAGAGGTGCAGAAAGAAGCAAGAGAAGTACTGAAAGAAACAACAAATGTGCAGAAAGAGGAGTGAGAATTGCAGAAATAGGCAAGAGAGGTGCAGAAAAAGGCAAGTGAGGTACAGAAAGAGGGAAGAGGGATGTAGAAAGAAGCAAGAAATCTACAGAAAGAAGCGAGAGAAGTGCAGAAAGAAGCAATGGGGGTACAGATAGAGGGTGGAGGGTTGCAGAAAGAGGCAAGAGAAGAGCAGAAAGAAGCAACAGAGGTGCAGAAGGAGGCAAGAGAACTGCAGAAAGAGGCAAGAGAGTTGCAGAACAGGCAAAAGAGGTGCAGAAAGAGGGAACAGGGGTGCAGACAGAGGCAAGAGAGTTACAGAAAGAGGCAAGAGGGGTACAGAAAGAGGCAAGAGGGGTGCAAAAATTTGCAGTAAGGAGAAGAAAGAAGCAAGAGCAGAGCAGAAAGAACCAACAGAGGTACATAAAGAGGCAAGAGGGGTGCAGAAACAGGCAGGAGAGGTGCAGAAAGAGGGAACAGAGGTGTATAAAGAGGCAAGAGACGTGCAGAAAGAGAGAAGACGGGTACAGAAAGAGGCCGGAGGGTGCAGAAAGAAGCAAGTGAGTTGCAAAAAGAGGCAACAGATGTGCAGAAACAGTCAAGAGAAGCGTAGAAAGAGGCAAGAGAAGTGCTGAAAGAAGTAACAGAGGTGTAAAAAGAAGCAAGAGATGTAATGAAAGAGACAAGAGAGTTGCAGAAAGAAACAAAAGAGGTGCAGAAAAAAGCATAAGAAGTGCAGACAGAGCCAAGTGAGTTGCAGAAAGAGGCAATAGAGGTGCTGAAAGAGGC
This sequence comes from Calotriton arnoldi, assembly GCA_963921515.1. Taxonomy (NCBI): domain Eukaryota; kingdom Metazoa; phylum Chordata; class Amphibia; order Caudata; family Salamandridae; genus Calotriton; species Calotriton arnoldi. The sequence goes on along the minus strand of CAWUFW010013783.1, from coordinate 35,434 downwards.
AATAGCGGTGCAGAAAGAGGCAAGTGAGGTGCAGAAACAGGCAAGAGGGATGCAGAAAGAGGCAAGAGAAGTGCAGAAACAGGCAGGTGAGGTGCAGAAAGAGGAAAAAGGGTGGTGCCGAGAGAGGCAAGAGTGGTGCAGAAAGAAGCAAGAGAAGTGCAAAAAGAAGGAAGAGAAGTGCAGAAAGAAGCATCAGAGGTGCAGAAAGAGGCAAGAGAAGTTCAGAAAGAAGCAACAGTGGTGCAGAAGGAGGCAAGAGAACTACAGACAGAGGCAAGAGAGTTGCAGAACAGGCAAAAGAGGTGCAGAAAGAGGGAACAGGGGTGCAGACAGAGGCAAGAGAGTTACAGAAAGAGGCAAGAGGGGTACAGAAAGAGGCAAGAGGGGTGCAAAAATTTGCAGTAAGGAGAAGAAAGAAGCAAGAGCAGAGCAGAAAGAACCAACAGAGGTACATAAAGAGGCAAGAGGGGTGCAGAAACAGGCAGGAGAGGTGCAGAAAGAGGGAACAGAGGTGTATAAAGAGGCAAGAGACGTGCAGAAAGAGAGAAGACGGGTACAGAAAGAGGCCGGAGGGGTGCAGAAAGAAGCAAGTGAGTTGCAAAAAGAGGCAACAGATGTGCAGAAACAGTCAAGAGAAGCGTAGAAAGAGGCAAGAGAAGTGCTGAAAGAAGTAACAGAGGTGTAAAAAGAAGCAAGAGATGTAATGAAAGAGACAAGAGAGTTGCAGAAAGAAACAAAAGAGGTGCAGAAAAAAGCATAAGAAGTGCAGACAGAGCCAAGTGAGTTGCAGAAAGAGGCAATAGAGGTGCTGAAAGAGGCAATAGCGGTGCAGAAAGAGGCAAGTGAGGTGCAGAAACAGGCAAGAGGGATGCAGAAAGAGGCAAGAGAAGTGCAGAAACAGGCAGGTGAGGTGCAGAAAGAGGAAAAAGGGTGGTGCCGAGAGAGGTAAGAGTGGTGCAGAAAGAAGCAAGAGAAGTGCAAAGAGAAGGAAGAGAAGTGCAGAAAGAAGCAACAGAGGTGCAGAAAGAGGCAAGAGAAGTTCAGAAAAAGGCTAGAGAGGTGTAGAAAAGGGCAAGAGAGGTGCAGAAAGATGGAAGAGGGGTGCATAAAGAAGCAAAAGATATACAGAAAGTAGCAAGAGAAGTGCAGAAAGAAGCAACAGAGGTGCAGAAGGAGGCAAGAGAACTGCAGAAAGAGGCTAATGAGTTTCAGAACAGGCAAAAGAGGTGCAGAAAGAGGGAACAGGGGTGCAGGCAGAGGCAAGAGAGGTGCAGAAAGAGCCAAGGGGGGTGCAGAAAGGGGCAAGAGGGGTGTCGAAAGAGGGAATAAGGGGAAGAAAGAAGCAAGAGCAGTGCAGAAAGAACCAACAGAGGTACAGAACGAGGCAAGAGGGGTGCAGAAAGAGGCAAGAGAAGTGCAGAAACAGGCAGGTGAGGTGCAGAAAGAGGAAAAAGTGTGGTGCAGAAAGAGGCAAGAGGGGTGCAGAAAGAAGCAAGAGAAGTGCAAAAAGAAGGAACAGAAGTGCAGAAAGAAGCAACAGAGGTGCAGAAAGAGGCAAGAGAAGTTCAGAAAAAGGCTAGAGAGGTGCAGAAAGGGCAAGAGAGGTGCAGAAAGATGGAAGAGGGCTGCATAAAGAAGTAAAAGATATACAGAAAGTAGCAAGAGAAGTGCAGAAAGAAGGAACAGGGATGGAGAAAGAGGGTCTAGGGGTTCAGAAAGAGGCAAGAGAAGAGCAGAAAGAAGCAACAGAGGTGCAGAAGGAGGCAAGAGAACTGCAGAAAGAGGCTAATGAGTTTCAGAAAAGGCAAAAGAGGTGCAGAAAGAGGGAACAGTGGTGCAGGCAGAGGCAAGAGAGGTGCAGAAAGAGCCAAGAGGGGTACAGAAAGAGGCAATAGGGGTGTCGAAAGAGGGAATAAGGGGAAGAAAGAAGCAAGAGCAGTGCAGAAAGAATCAACAGAGGTACAGAAAGAGGCAAGAGTGGAGCAGAAGGAGGCAAGAGAAGCGCAGAAAGAAGCAAAAGAGGTGCAGAAAGAGGCAAGAGAGATGCAGAAAGAGGTAAGAAGGGTGCAGAAAGAGGCAAGAGAAGTGCAGAAAAAAGTGAGAGTTGCAGAAAGGCGCAAGAGAAGTGCAGAAAGAAGTTTTAGAGGTGCAGAAAGAGTCAAGAGGGGTGGAGAAAGAGGCAAGAAGCAACAGAGGTGCAGAAAGATGCAAGAGAAGTGCAGAAAGAGGCAAGAGAGGTGCAAAAACAGGCAGGAGAGGTGCAGAAAGAGGGAACAGGGGTTCAGATAGAGGCAAGAGGGGTGCAGAAAGAGGGAAGAAGGGTTTAGAAAAAGGCAAGAGGTGTGCAGAAAGAAGAAAGAGCGGTGCAGAAAAAAGCAAGAGAAGTGCAGAATGAACCAACGGAGTTGCAGAAAGAGGCAAGAGCTGTGTAGAAAGAGGCAAGCGAGGTGCAGAAAGAAGCAATAGAAGTGCAGAAAGAAGCAACAGATATGCAGAAAGAGGCAGGTTGGGTGCAGAAAGAGGCAAAAGAAGTGAAGAAAGAAGCAACAGAAATGCAAAAAGAGGCAAGAGAAGTGAGGAAAGAGGCAAGAGAAGTTACAGAAAGTAGCAAGAGAGGTGCAGAAACAGGCAACAGAGGTGCAGAAAGAGGGAAGAGGGGTGCATAAAGAGGGAAGAGGGTGCAGAAAGACGCAAAAGGGGTGTGTTAGAACTGGGGGTCTCTAGTTGGCAGAGGTAGGTACATTTGACCAAATAGGGATCCTTGCTTCTACATCAGGGAAAGGGGATTACACTACTGGATAACCCCTGCTCACCCCCTTGGTAGCTTGGCACGAGCAGACAGGCTTATCTCAGAGGCAGTGTGGTAAGCATTTGTGAACACATACAGTAATACAGTGAAAACACTGCAGATGGACACCACACAGGTTTTATAAAAATAAGTATTCTTTATATAGACTTAACACAAGACCACAAACGACAAAAATCCACAATACTGTTCTCAAAATAGACTTAAAGATGGTAGAAGTAACTTAGTTCAAGTTGATGGTAAATGCGACAAAGTTCTCACAAAAGTACCTGGATGTGTAACGCAAAACAAACAGAAAGGTTCGCAGGGATGGAGATGCGTCGATTCCTTGCTTCGGGGAGATGATGCGTCGCGCCTCAATGCTTGTGCAGAGTAGGGGATGCGTCTTGGTCCTTACCGGAGAGGAGGTGATGCGTAGATTCTCGTACTGCGTTCCGGTTGCGATGCGACAAGATGGCGCCTTGATGCGATGCAACGATCCGGTGCGATGCGATAAGATGGCGCCCTTGATGCGACGACGTGAAGACGATGCATGCACGCCCGGCGGCCGTGTGGCGACTCTGTAACTTTGGAGCCGCGACAGGCCCTGCGACACGCTTCTCCGGTGATGCTCCGGCTACCTCTGCAGCGGCGACACGCTTCTCCGATGATGTTTCGGGTAACAGCTTTGACAAAGGCTCGCTTCTCTGGTGATGCAGCGGTGACCTCTGCGGCGGCGACACGCTTCTCCAGCGATGCAACGGCAACAGCTGCGACTGCACCATGCTTCTTCTCGTTGAGTCGCGCTTCCAGCTCCCAGCGACACGCAGGCTTCTGCAGACAGAATTCCCAGCAAGGGAATTCAGAGGGGAGCTGGTGGTGAAGTCTTTTGTCCCTGAGACTTCAGCAGGAGGCAAGCACAAGTTCAAGCCCTTGGACTAATATTCTGCAAGATGATGAAAGTTCTTTAAAAGTTCCTTCTCCTCTCCTTGGCACTGAAGACACCACTGTAGGCCAACCCAGCAACACAGCACACTGGCAGAGGGGCAGTCCAACTCCTACAGCTTCCTTTGGTTCTGCTCCTTGGCAGAGGTTTGTCTTGTTGTTCCAGAAGTGATCTAAAGTCTTGGGGTCTGGGTCCCCATATTTATACTACTAAATCCTTTGTCCTCTGAAGGCAGAGGGGCCTTTACCTGGTCCAAACCAGTTCTGTGCAGTCCTGGAGCACTTTGTTTACAGGACTCCTTCTTTCCTTTGACAGTGTGGGCCAGGGATATCAGACGCACCACAGGTGGTGGAGCCAGCATTGTGGAAGGCAGGCACAGCCCTATTCAGACCCAGGTGCAACTTCTCCCACCACTCTACATGCAGATAGGTCTATTCAGCCCTGTGCTGACTCACCCTGTCTCCTGGAATCCCCCCCAGCCCCTGTCACTCACAAAGCAGACATGGAATACACAACCTAGCAGAGGCAGGCTTGGACAGTTAGGCAAGAAAATACCTACTTTCTAGAAGTGGTATTTTCAAACACAGAATGTTAAAACCAACTTTACTTAAAGATATTTTTATCATTCTGAGTTCAGGCATACTAAACTCGAATTTCTACCATGTTCCCTGGGTCAGTTAGGATTATAAGATGTTATAATCAAACTGCCCATTCTGGCCTATGGGGACAGGTAGCCTTGCAATAGTAAAAAACAAAAATGGCTGTAGTTCACTATTAGGACATGCCACCCACACCAGGGCATGTCCTACCTTATACTTACAATGAACCCTGCCCTTGGGCCTACCTTAGGGGTGTCTGATATGAAGATAAGGGAAGGTTTAGGGACTGGCACGTGGGTGCACTTGCCAAGTCGACATTGCAGTCACAGACTGCACACAGGCTCTGCAATGGCAAGCCTGAGACACATGTTACAAGCTGCTTCTGTGGGTGGCACAACCAGTGCTGCAAGCCCACCAGCAGCATTTGATTTACAGGCCCTGGGCACACCTTGTGCACTATACTAGGGTCTGACAAGTAAATCAAATGATCCAATCATGGAGTCACTAATCAATACATCAATTTAACATAGGGAGCACTTGCACTGTGGCACTGAATAGCAGTGGCACAGTGCCCAAAGCATCTAAAACCAGCAAACAGATCCAAAACAGAGAGGCAATCAGAGAAAAGTGGAAGGGAGTCTCACGCCAATGGTACCAGGTCTAACAGGGTGTAGAAAGAAGCAAGAGAGGTGCAGAAAGAAGCAAAGGAAGTACAGAAAGAAGTAAGCAAGGTGCATAAAGAGGCAAGAGAAGTGCAGAAATAGGCAAGAGACGTGCAGAAAGAGGGAAGAGGGTGCAGAAAGCAAGAGAAGTGCTGAAAGAAGCAACAGAGGTGCAGAAAGAGGCAAGAGAGTTACAGGAGAAAGAAGCAAGAGAGCTGCAGAAAGAAGCAACAGAGGTGAAGAAAGAAGGGAGGTGCAGAAAGCGGAAGATATGTGAAGAAAGAGGCAAGAGAAGTGCAGAAAAAGGAAGAAAGGTGCAGGAAGAAGCAAGAGTACTACAGAAAGAGGCAAGAGAGGCGCAGAAAGAAGCAAGAGTTGTTTGTGCACCATTAGTACCAATTTAACACCCTCATTTAGAAATCAGTAACAGGTGACTATTCCAGGTTTGCAGTTGGGCCTTCCACCACGATGTAACACTTGTCGTTGCATTTTTGGTAACGCTTGAGCCGTTTGAGGTAGAAACAAGTTTTTTTGTTCAACTCTGCAGATTATGCAGGAGATGATGGATTATGTGGCAAATGCGGAAAATGTATAATTGTGCGGAATTTACAGTATGGTTGTGTTTTTGAAAGCAGCTGAGGATGTGACACACAAATTTGAGTTCAAGACAGTGATTTCACACTCTTTACAACTCAAATACATTCAGACACCCTGAATAGATGCCAAGTGGCAGCAACAAAATTCAGTTTCAAAAGGCTGAGATCGGCAGGAACAAACCTGTTTGGGACAGAGCACCCTAGCCATGAAACTGTAAATCAGGCCTGCAGTTTATAAATGGCTAACAGACAAACTGGGGGACAGCACCGTCCCAATGAACAAATGCCATATGGTCAAATGACAAAGCAAAGCACTGGGACTAAGAGGCAATAACGACCTTGGGGGCACAGTGCACCCAAAGATGATTGAATATATGCTGAAATCAGACGCACTCACTAATCATTTTTCTGAAAGCAAAATAATTACCAGCATAAAAAAAACAAGGGATTACAAGATGATAGATTTTAAAACCAACCAGCAGACGAATACTAATGCAAAATGTTTTAGGACTGAATACTAATGCACAATGTGTTAGGACTCCAAACACCGCAAACAGAACAGTCACAAAAAATCAGACTACTTCAAAGCATCACACAAAAATAATGCCCAAACACATGAAACATCCTCATATGTTGCCGTATTTTTTTCCAGGAACCTCACTAATGCGATTAAAAGAAAAAGGAAATGTGTCCTGTACGTAAGAAACAAACATGACCAACAAACTCTTCAAACAGAACTTTCTACCATTGCAGTTCCCCGCCAAAGAAAACCTAGAACCTCCAGACGTAAAACAGGGCTGACTAGCAATCAGCCATGCAAGGACAAGTGGAACCCATGTGGGGAACGAAAACCGCAGCCTTGTTATTAGGGGTGGGCAGAAAACTCCTCTCTGCCAGCGGAGCGGATAAAGCCAGCCACCCCCGCTCCCTGGCCCAGTCCCTGCTTCTGAAAGCAGCCAGGACAGGAGAGCCTCCCCAGTGCCTCGGCGGACCCCCGTCCCCAGCGCCCGGACCCTCGGCTGGCTTGCAGGACGGGGGCTCCCGCACCCGGGGCCCGTCGGACTGAGCTCGAGCCCCGGGCCTGGTCTTAGCTTCCAAACCCTAGCCAGACCGGGGAGAGCCTCCCTGGGCCCCGTTGGAACCCCTTCCCCAGTGCCCGGACCCTCGGCTGGCTTGCAGGACAAGCACCCCGGGGCCCGCCAGACGGAGCCCGGTCTTAGCTTCCGAACCCTAGCAAGGCTGGGGAGAGCCTCCCCGGGCCATGGTGGACCCCCTTCCCCAGCGCCTGACCCTCGGCTGGCTTGCAGGACGGGGCTCCCACACCCCGGGGCCCGCCAGATGGAGCACGAGCCCCAGGCCCGGTCCCAGCTTTCGAACCCCAGCCAGGCTGGGGAGAGCCTCCCGGGCCCCGGTGGACCCCCTTCCCCAGCACCCGGACCCTCGGCTGGCTTGCAGGATGGGGGCTCCTGCACCCTGGGGCCCGCCAGACGGAGCACGAGCCCGGGCCCGGTCCCAGCTTCTGAACCCTAGCCAGGCTGGGGAGAGCCTCCCCGGGACTCCAGTGGACCCCGTCCCCAGCACCCAGACCCTCGGCTGGCTTGCAGGACAGGGGGCTCTGCACCCTGGGACGGAGCTCAAGCCCCGGGCCCGGTCACAGCTTCCGAACCCTTGCCAGGCCAGGAGAGCCTCCCGGGCCCCGGTGGACCCCCGTCCCCAGCACCCGGACCCTCGGCTGGCTTGCAGGATGGGGGCTCCCGCACCCTGGGACCCTGGGATGGAGCACAAGCCCCAGTCCCAGTCACAGCTTCTGAACCCTAGCCAGGCCGGGAGAGCCTCCCGGGCCCCGGTGGACCCCGTCCCCAGCGCCCGGACCCTCAGCTGGCTTGCAGGATGGGGGCTCCCGCACCCTGGGACCCTGGGATGGAGCACAAGCCCCGGGCCTGGTCCCAGCATCCAAAACCCTAGCCAGGCCGGGTAGAGCCTCCTGGGCCCTGGTGAAACCCCTGTCCCCAGTGCCCGGACCTCGGCTGGCTTGCAGGACAGGGGCTCCACGCACCCTGGGACCCTGGGAAGGAGCACGAGCCCCAGGCATGGTCCCAGCTTCCGAACCCTAGCCAGGCTGGGGAGAGCCTCCCCGGGCCCTGGTGGATACCCGTCCCCAGCGCCCAGACCCTCGGCTGGCTTGCAGGATGGGGTTCTCCCGCACCCTGGGACGGAGCACGAGCCCGGGCCCGGTCCCAGCTTCTGAACCCAAGCCAGGCTGGGAGAGCCTCCCTGGGCCCCGGTGGACCCCTGTCCCCAGTGCCCAGACCGTCGGCTGGCTTGCAGGATGGGGGCTCCCACATCCTGGGATGGGGCACAAGCCCCGGGCCTGGTCACAGCTTCCAAACCCTAGCCAGGCCGGGGAGAGCCTCCCTGGGCCCCGGTGGACCACCTTCCCCAGTCCCCAGACCCTCGGCTGGCTTGCAGGATGGGGGGCTCCCACACCCTGGGACGGGGCACAAGCCCCGGGCCTCGTCACAGCTTCCAAACCCTATCCAGACCGGGGAAAGCCTACCCGGGCCCCGGTGGACCCCGTCCCCAGCGCCCGGACCCTCGGCTGGCTTGCAGGATGGGGGCTCCCACACCCTGGGACCCTGGGATGGAGCACGAGCCCTGGGCCCGGTCCTAGCTTCTGAACCCTAGCCAGGCAGGGAGAGCCTCCCAGGGCCCTAATGGACCCCTGTCCCCAGTGCCCAGACCCTCGGCTGGAACCAAGGAGGGTTAAGCCCAGGCCACGTCCTCTCCCCGCCGGCCTGCCTGGGGAGCCCATTTTCCTCGACTATTAAGGGGAAGGACAAAAGTTGGAGATAGCCCGGCCAGCCGGCAGGCCAGCCATCTGGTCACCCTGCGCAGGGCCATCTGGTCACCCAGCCCACAGGGCCATCTGGTACCCCAGCCCGCAGGGCCATCTGGTCGCCCAGCCCGTAGGCCCCTGGGAGCCCCTGAACTCAGCCGAACAGGGGAGGCTCCTCGGGCACGACGGAACCCCGTACCAGGCCTTTGGTGGGGAAGCAGGCTGGGGGACGGAGCCCAGGGCTAGAGCACCTGACCCGGGGCCTGGTGGGGCCCCTGGACCCAGCCGGGGCTCCCGGAGGCGAAGGGGAAGCCTCCCGGGCCGGCGGGACCCCATCCCAGGCACCCTTCCATGCAGCAGGACTGAGGACAGAGCCCAGGGTGAGGAGGCCGCCCTTCCTGGGGCCCCTGGGAGCTGCTGAACCCAGCTGAGCAGGTGGGAGGCTTCCCGGGCACGATGGAACCCCGTCCCGGGCCTTTGGCGGGCCGGCAGGCCGGAGGACGGGGTCCAGGGCTGGAGCACCTGACCTGGGGGTGAAGGGGAAGCCTCCCCAGGCCCACAGGACCCCATCCCAGGCAGGACTGAGGACAGAGCCCGGGGTGGGGAGGCCGCTCTCCCCGGGGCCCCTGGGAGCCCCTGAACCCAGCCGAGCAGGGCGAGGCTTCCCGGGCATGACAGAACCCCGTCCCGGGACTTTGATGGGGCAGCAGGCCGGGGGATGGGGCCCAGGGCTGGAGCACCTGACCCGGGGCTGGTGGGGCCCCTGGATCCAGCCAGGGCTCCCGGGCCCGGAGGTGAAGCTAGAATCCTCCCCGGGCCCATGGGACCCTGTCCCGGGCACCCTGCCATGCAGCAGGACCAAGGACGGAGCCCGGGGTGGGGAGGCCGCCTCCCCAGGGCCCCTGGGAGCCGCTGAACCCAGCCGAGCAGGGGAGGCTTCCTGGGCATGACGGAACCCCGTTGCGGGCCTTTGGCAGGTTGGCAGGCTGGAGGACGGGACCCAGGGCTGGAGCACCCAGCCCGGTAGGGCCCCCTGGACCCACCCGGGGCTCCCGGAGGTGAAGGGGAAGCCTCCCCGGGCCAGTGGGACCCCATCCCTGGCACCCTGCCACGCGGCAGGACTAAGGACGGAGCATGGGGTGGGGGGGCTGCCCTCCACGGGGCCCTTGGGATCCCCTGAACCCAGCCGAGCAGGGGAGGCCCGCAGGACCCCATCCGGGGCAGCCTGCCACACAGCAGGCCCGGGGACGGACCCAGGGCTGGAGCGGTGTCCTGGCCCATCCAGCTGCCGGCTGAGGACCGCTAGGCCGAGAGGGGTCCCAGAGTACCCTGTCCCTAGTAATACGGAGGTAGGCTACCCCTCTTTCTGGGAACCCGGGCACACCGAGAGACTCAGGGGACCCTAGGCCCGGACGTGCCTGACCTCCTGGAGCCCTGGCTGGGATCAGGGAGGCAAATGAGACCCCATCGGGACTTCCAGGGTGGCCCGGCCATCTGGTTGCCCCATTGGAAAGCATGGCGTGCGACCGTAGGAGGGAGCCCCGGACGGAGGGGAGGTGTTGTCCGGAGCATAGCCCATCTGGTCACCGGCAAAGAACCGCCAGCCCGGGAGGGGTGTTCCGGCATACCCTGTCCCTACTAGTAATCCGGAGGAAGGTTACCCCCTTTCTGGGAACCCGTCTGCACCGCAATGACTCGAGGGGACCCTAGGTGTGAGGCACCGTCCTCCTGAGCCCGGCTGGGATCAGGAGGCAGATGAGCCCTCATCAGGACTTCCAGGGCAGCCAGGCCATCTGGCCGCCCCATTGGAAAGCATTGCGTCGCGACCAGATGGCCGAGGGAAAGGTGCGACCAGATGGCCGGGACTGAAAGGACTCCCATCTGCCTGCCCCGAGCCATAGTGGTAGGGCTTCCGCCTTCCCACGCAGGGCTCAGGGGCTCCACATCCCAGGGGGCTTGGGGACCCTGGCTGGGCCTCAGGCATGGGGAGGACCACCGGAGCTCTTGGGCCCGGACACCCGGGGGAGGACTGCCTGGGACCCATGGAGTCTGTCCTGGGCACTTTGCCACACCGTGGGCCGGAGGAGGGAGCCCCCGGATGGAGGGGAGGTGTTGTCTGAGCATAGCCCATCTGGTCACCGGCAAAGAACCGCCAGCCCGGGAAGGGTGTTCTGGCATACCCTGCCCCTAGTAATGTGGAGGAAAGCTACCCCCCTTTCTGGTAACCCGTGAGCACCGGGTGACGGAGGGGACCCTAGGCGCGGAGGCGCCCGACCTCCTGGAGCCCTGGCTGGGATCAGGGAGGCAAATGAGACCATCATCGGGACTTCCAGGGCAGCCCGGCCATCTGGTCGCCCCATTGGAAAGCATGGCGTGCGACCAGATGGCCGAGGGGAAAGGTGCGACCAGATGGGCGGGACCGAAAGGACTCATATCTGCCCGCCCGAGCCTACGCGGTTGGGCTCCTGACTGCCCTTGCAGGGCTCAGGGGCTCCGCTTCCCGGGGGCTCGGGATCCCGGCTGGGCCTCAGGCACAGGGAGGACCGCTGGAGCTCTCGGGCACTGGACGCCCGGGGAGAAATGCCCAGAACCCATGGAGCCCGTCCCGGGCACTTTGCCATGCCGTGGGCCGGAGGAGGGAGTCCCACGGACGGAGGAGGTGCTGTCCGGGCATAGCCCATCTGGTTCACCGGCAGAGAACCGCCAGCCCGGGAGGGGTGTTCCTGCGTACCCTGCCCCTAGTAATCCGGAGGAAAGCTACCCTCCTTTCTGGTAACCCTGTGCACCGCGAGACTCGAGGGGACCCTAGGCCCGGAGGCGCCCGACCTCCTGGAGCCCTGGCTGTGATTGGGGACGCAAATGAGCCCTCATCGGGACTTCCAGGGCAGCCCGGCCATCTGGTCGCCCCATTGTAAAGCATTGCGTGCGACCAGATGGCCGAGGGGGAAAGGTGCGACCAGATGGCCGGGACCGAAAGGACGCCCATCTGCCCACCCCGAGCCGAGCCATAGTGGTAGGGCTCCCGCCTGCCCTTGCAGGGCTCCGGGGCTCTGCACCAGGGACAATTGTCCTGGGCAGATGGACACTTGGCAGGCCGCAGGACGGGGGCTCCCACACCCCAGGCCCTAACCGAAACCCAGGTCCTGGGGCCGGTCCCTCCTTCTCAACCCAGCCAGGCCGGGGAGATCGGGGAGCCTGCCCGGGCACGAGGGACCCCTGTCCCGGGCACACGGACTCTCAGGACGTGCGCTCTTTTTCCACACATTTTTTCCAAAATTCCGCGTAGTGGCGTTACGCCAATTCCGCCCAGCCCTACTTGTTATGGACTGTGGCTGGTAAACCACAAAAACACGGCAATGCAGATTTAATTTCTTGCACTTTTTCACTGCGCTTACCTCTCTGCCAACTTACCCAACACAACCAAAAATCCTCAAAACGTCGCCAAACATTCAATCTGCGCCAGCTCACAACATTCAAGATACTCTTACAAATCCCTCCAAACACAAACAATCACACCCACTAGCCAGGTATAAACATTCACACCACACACCCTAAACAGCTAAATAGCACCAAATTGCCCTGAAGACACTACGATACACCCAGAGACACCCTCATACATCAACAATCACACCCACCAGCCAAGTACAAACATTCACACCACACACCCTAAACAGCTAAATAGCACCCAAATCACCATGAAGACACTACGGTACACCCAGAGACACCCTCATACACCCAAAAGCACAAAGACCAAGACCTCAGAAAACAACCAACATCACAGACATCCACATACATAGCCACAGAGAGCAACACCCAGTCTAACAAATCAGTCTAACAAACCAGTACATATAAAGCAACACTTATGAATACTCTAATATTCTCACAATGTATATACCATGCTATTCGTAATGGGAATCACCTCCCTCTGCTTGTTTCAGCATAAGGGGAGGAAGAGGTTGATGGGGCGAGGCACAAGATCACAAAAAGTCACCTGAATGATAAAGCCACTTAGCTTTTCAACAGACTCTCCTCGCACAACACAGCCTTTTGAATACATAGCTCCCTCCAACCAAACAAGTTCTGCAAATTTTAGTCTGTGAGGATGTTTCATTTTTGCAAAAATGCTCGACTCCCACAATAATACATTTTCGAAACCTGGGGAAGTGCAGGTCCAGCCTGACACTTTCCCTTCAAGTAAAAACATAATACTGCAAAGTGTACCTTGAAAATATGCTGCAGGAGAATCAGACTTCCCTTTTGCTTTATGCAAATTTTAAATATGTATAATACAAAAAAATAAGTTGCATGATTGCGATATCAAACAAAAACATCTAACAGGCTAAAATAAAATCTCACATACAACTACCAATGCCCATATTCATATGATAGGTGGTAGGTAATAGGAGCCAGGTGTCTGTAGCCACACTGGTCTCATTGTGATGTTTTGTACAAGCAGATTCCTTGGAGCTGCTAAATGATAACAGCTTGTGACATCAGGGAGATAGACATATGAAGTGCTATCTCAGAATCTGGCTGAGCATTCTGTGCCTTTTTCATCTCTCAACTAGTATGACTGGGTGCAAGGCTCTGACAGTCCGGAGCATATTTCATTGCTGTTGGTAATTACTCAGCCCACCTCCCTCACCCATACTTGTCGATCTTGTCACTGTGCCTGCTCCTTACATACCACCAGAATTCACCAACAACGTATAGGTCTTTCCGACAAAAGTAGTCTGCAGCCTGTCAACAAACACGGCCACAGTATTGAAAATACATGCATTTGTCCTTCCATCCATCCGACATGAAATAATGAAACTAGTTGCCCCCCGTGTGTTCAAGTTGCATACAGTTGAAGGCTGCAAAAACATGTGCATGGCACATCTTGGAAAAGTGTGAAACCACAGCTTTCAACCCAGAGCCTTTCGTTTGTAAAGCTACTTAATAGGAAATACCGGTAAGGAAGCAGCAAATTGTGTTTTCATTTCATGAGAGAGATCTTTACCCATATAAATCATTCTTACTGATAAGCTTATCAGGGAAGACAGGCCGAGATAATTGCACAACCACTAAAATTATATCATAGCCAAGTATATCTTCAGTTTGAAGAGGTCAGATTGCAAAAGCACTTTCTACTGAATTGTGCATGAACAATTACTTGCCTCACATGCCTGCATCACCGTCCTCATTTTCGCTGCTATTACTTGATCCCTTCATATTTTATAATATGTTCACTGCACACTTTGACTCTCAAAATGTTTCACAAATACTTTTTAAATATCGGCCTGCATGATTCAAGGTAATGAAAGTATGATGTGCCCTGCTCCATTCATGTTGCAACCCCTGATTACTCTATTTTGTGCTGCCCCATAAGCACATTGCTACTTCCACCCCTGCCACACATGTATGACACTTCAATACAACTCTGGAACTTGCCTGCTCATGCTATTTTCATTGGGGCCATGCTTACAAGGTCTGCTGCCACTGCTGGGAGACGAGAGAACGGAATAGATGAAGCTATAATACATAGCTCCCAAGGTTACAGATTATGAGTGACATTTCAGCGACTATGAGTTACTCTTTCTCACGAGAACATCAAGCAATTTAGTTAGACGTGGTAAACATATAAATAATAGCAAAAAATACACCCATTTGAGCAATGAGAAACTAAGTCAGACTGCGTGACTGCACAGTTCTTAGAGGTACAGGCAGCTCAGAATGATTGAAGCATTAATGTTATTTATTCATAACAGTCATAGCCAGTCTTCACCCACACTGCCCCCTGGAACCTCCTTGCTGCCACCAGCAATCAGTCAAGTCAGAAGGCTGTGAGGCCCCAACATGAAAAACACAGACCTCAGCTGTAATGTCTCAGTAGTGGACTCGTTGCTGCTACCTGTGCTCGAGTCTTGCCTATTCAGTGCTGCATGTAGTGCGGTAGTCGGACTCATTGTGCAGGTATCTCTTGCAATGGTGGCAGGCGCAGGGTCATTAACATGGGGTCAGTCCACTGCTCCATGTGTGCAGCTACCTGTTTCCCAATTGTTTCCTCCATTGAGCTGGAGCTTTCGGTGCTACGTGTTCTAATAAAATAACATTCATAAGTATAATGCAAACCCTAGAGCCTTTGTCTTTGTATGGGCTGTTAGACTCAATTCAGTGGGGGTGATGCAGGCAGTCGTGCTGAGACTGACTGCAAGCCTCGTCAGCCAGCCTGTGCCTTTTGAGAGAACCGTGGCGCAGTGATACTGGCATGGAAGACAGCAGGTGAGTTGGCAGAACTTTGCAAAATTAATTCTAACAGCCCATACACAGAAAAAGGCTCTATGGTTTTCCTTTCACTTATGTAGCCGGAAACAATTGGGAAACAGGCAGCTGCACACATGGAGCGGTGGACTGACCCCACAATAGTAACAGAAATGGGAATAAGGGTGGGAGCATTTGGAGGGTGGGGCTAAAGAGAGGAATGAAAAAAAGGAGAATACACGAGATTAAAAATTAAAGTGAATGTATTGTTTGGGAAATAAATGATCCCTACCTGCGCTGGTTTCTGTATGTCTGCAGTTCAAACCCAAAACTGAGTTGACGATTCAGTCAAGTCACGCGCTCACACTGGCTGCACTGTCTCTGGGGCCAGTGTTGAAAGATCTTGAAACACATCCCAAGCCCAAAGACGCTCAAGTATAAGCCCAAATTCAGCCCAATGCAGACCAGTGTCAGCCCAAAAACCAGCCCAAAGTCGAAACTCTCAAATTTTGCAAAAGTAGTCTTCAGAAGACATTTTAAGGATGTATTTAAATTCTATTCAATATATAGATAGTGGGAGGAGGTTAACTGGGCACCTGTTTTAATAAATACTCATTTTCAAGACCAGTCACCACTTTGACTTTTCATCTTGTAGTTCTGTCACCACACAATCAAACCTGAACCTGGCATTCATGAATTACCTCTACAAAAGCAGATTATAAACCACTTTATGTCTATGGATAGGAATTTCAATGCTATCTCAACAATGTGGCTCCAAAAAGAATACTGTAAAGGTTATGCAAAATTAACACTACACAGTGATCTACATATTAAGAAACATCCCCTCGTATTAAAGTAATTGCAGCACAACTTGTTTGGCACTGCTTAACTTTCTATGTACTTGTCTGAAGATATTCAACAACAAAAAACTCCTTCACAATGACAGTATGGGACAACAGCAAAAATAAACTTCGCAGTAGACAAATCTGAAACACAGTTTTTGTGCAAACTAATGTACGTTAATGTGAAGCAACAGTGGGAAAACTGAGGGTTGCTACAGTAAGATGAGAGTGCCACACCTTTCCAGTTAAAATCTAAGGAGAGGCCAGAAAAGAGACAGTCACCTAGTCTGACCGATTCCCTGCCCTCCGATCTAAAGTCCTTCACTGTGACCACTTACTCTGGCACTGAAAATTATAGAGGACATTGTTGTTTCCATTGTGTTGCAGCAAGCACTCGACTAAAGCTCCTAGTCTTGGCAAGCAGCAGATGGATTTGTTTGGGGTACATATGAACGCAAGGCTGTTGGAGCAGAAAGGAAAATTACCCAATTTCCCAGGCCTTTTGGCGACACCCTCAACACCGACACTCCCTCAGCTCTGAAACTGTCATACTGTTCGTATGCCATCCCACTTCATTCCCTTCATCATTAGCACTGTCTCACTCCCAAACCACCATTGGTCTGGGCCCTCTCATGAGGTTCCTTTACTCCTATCACCCAGCCAGGGCTTTAATTATTCTTGCTCTTAACTTTAAATTACAGCAAATCGCCATGAATGATTGCTCATGTGCAGGAAGGTGTCCCTTCCTGCACATAAGCAATCATTTAACAAATGATGATTTGCAACTTCTATATGTGTTGCACAGTGCAGCACACAGAAGTTACAATTTGCCTTTCTGGATTCTTTATGTGCAGGAAGGGACACCTTCCTGCACATAAACAATCATTCTCTTAACGCTGGCACCTTTGCACTATCGTGCAAGGGTGCCTACGTTGGCGCTACGCAGCTGAGTTTAGAGCCAGCGCTAGGGAAAATGCAGGGATATGCTGCACCATTGTAAATACGGCGCATCTCTGCATTTTCAGAATGGAGGAGCGTGGCATTAGCAACAGTGGCGGCTGGTGACATTTGAAAGTGGTAAGGCGTAAGACAATTGTCATACAGCACTGTAGCGAGCGAGCGTAGCGAGTGAGCCTGAACCACCTACAGGGGTTTGGGGGAGTTTTCCCCCCGAGCAAATTTTGAAAAAAGAGTGGGCAAATGGTGCATTTTCAAGCACATTTGAGAAAGCAGGAAGGTTAATAAAGCAATTGTGAATCTGTTCTAACAAAGACAGTGACTGGCAAAACTGTCTATCTCTTGTTCTGCTGACATCTTAGGCATGGAAAAAGAAACCAATATACTATTGGGTGTAAGGTTAGGTTTGTGCCTTAAACAAGAATATAATCATGCACACATTGACACATGCCCCAGTGATTTACAGCAGAAAAAGGGTGGGTGCACGCACTGCCAAGCCTTTCAACCATGCACAAAGTCCACACAATGCTTCCCCTGCATTTGCCCTGCGCCTCGTGACATCACAGTGATGTTACATCATAAGCGTTCCATTCACAGGATTCTGCTTCTGAGCAGAAAAACACTCCACACATTTTTAGGGCTGGCCTTGAAAATAAGCGCTAGCTGTCACACCAGACTATTATTTTTCAAAAAAATTATGCAAAATAAACATGAGTAGAGGGGCTTTGGTCTGTGGACTTTGCCTATTAGTGTGTTAAATTGTGGTTTACCTTTGCTCACACCCACCACAACATACTGCCTAGGTTAACCCACTTTACCCATTAGCTCCCCTCACTTTGACTGACTGCACAAAGGCTCTGCACATTATTTGAATTTGCCTTAAAACAGTTCATTTCTCTTATGTGACGAAACTGGGTTAAAGTATTTTATTTTGTTTATATTAACTTTAAATACCAGCTGTTTATTTTGCCTGTGCATGTGGTGCCCAATTAGATGCCATTTGCTTGCAATAAATAAAATGTAGAAAAATAACCACTGCACTCTGCTTGCGAAGGCCATACGTATTAGCTTTGCCTGTGTGTGCAATGTATGTATGTCCTCAGCTGTCAAACACTTTATAATTTTTGCATTTCAAAAAGGGCATTAGGGTCACCCCAAACTGATCAACACCCCCTACTCAAGTCGAGCACCCGTGAGGTTGACTATTTTCATCCCTGCTACACTCGTACAGGCGAGTCGTGTTTTATAAAGTAAGACATTAGAATATATAGATGTTTGTATATTTCACGACCTGTCAGTCGAGCAGCAGGGATGGAAAATACAAATCTTGCACGCCCTACGCCCCTACCCTCAGCACGCTCCGCCAAAAATGGGATCTAAAATAAGCAGACAAGGAGAGATATTTGTATATTGCAGTAGATTCTTAAAGGGATTTTTCTGCAGGATCAGGATGCTGGGCAGTGATTAAATATTGATTTTGTGTAATTAGTTTTCATGGGGACTATCCTCCTTGCTGATGGCTTGGAGATTTCAGAACAAGGGAATGTGAGAAGTTGGCCTGGTATATGCTGTTCACTAATTAAAGTGGACACCTTGCACCAGTACAATTCGACTTTATGGTAGATAGGTTTAAGACAACCTTTAAAGAAAGCTATCCTAGTGGTAGCTGTGAGAGCAGCCTTCAGGCTAAGTCTTGAAGGAATGTAAAGCAGCTTGTTATACCACACAATCTCTTGAATCACCAAATGAAAAGACACCACACAGGTATATATATCAAATATATATGTATTTATTACTAAACAACTCTCTACTAATCTCTGGTGAGATTAGAAGTCAGGAACATATGCATAAATCAACGTTTCACAATAAATTAAGCACAAATATGGCTGGGGCCCTAGGGGCGTACTCAGACCATATACTAAGAAAGAGACTTAGAAACAACGACTTGCAAAGAGACAAGGCCTAGGGCCTTCAGAAGTGTTGGGGCCTCACGAAACCACCCAAGGCAGGTAAGTAAAGGACCCACGGGGACGCGTACAGTGTGGATACACAGGCGCGGATCGCCGTTGACTTCAATGGGGCAAGTCGCGGTTGGAATTTAAGAGTTTTAGGATACTTCGGGAGACCCTACAAGCAAGTCACTTACAGGGTAAGTAGTTCTAGGGCCAACACCCACAGGAGCACCGTAGTGCTGGAGTTACCTCACCCAGGGAAGCCGGGTGCATAGGTGTCCTTTGGTGTCGGGTTGCAGGCGTCGTTTTCAATGGAGGACAAAGAAGACTGGCTGCTTGTGAAGTCCGAGGAAGTGTCCGGTGGAATCCAAGCCTGGATTCAGAAGATGGAAGACCTGGAAAGCAGAGGGGACAGTGTTCAAAGTCACTTGGCAGTGACTCAGGGCAGGAAGATGGAGGCCCACCGTCATGCCGCAAGGTTCAGGTCGGTCACGGGTGTCTTGACTCTTCAGCCACGAGGTCCAGGAGGTGTCGACTGATGACCAGGAGCTGGATTCGGCGTGTCCCACAATGTCTGCAGCTTACTGCTGTGTCAGCAACTCGATTGGAGCCAACAAGCCTTGGTAACAACAAGTCTTGGGGAAAGCGTGAAAAGACAATGGTGCAGACCAGCAAGGTCTGAGGGACTCACCCAGCGAAGGTAAGTCAGGGCAGGCCTGGAGCAACCAGAGGAGCTCTTTGGTTCTGTAGAAAAGTCTTCAGGGGTCCCACAAGCTGGTGGGCAAGGGATCGCAAAGATGCCTCAGGAGGATTTGCTCAACAGGGGCCCACGGTCACTCAGGATGGGGTAGGCCTTTGATCTTCGGAGGGATTCCTGTTGGAGGCTGGGACCACATGTGGTCCAAAGCACAGGTTCGTAGAATGTTGTGAAGGGGTTGCACTCTGACAATAGTGCACGGTACACATGGGTCGCGGTTCCTCATCACTCGTGGGGTCCACTGGCCTCAGCTTCGCTGGGGACTCACGATGGCCTTTGAGAAGTCAGGAAATTTTCATCTTGGGCTGCAGGGACCTCAGGCTCCGGCGGGAGTGGCATAGTTTGTGACCGTCATTTATAGTTTTTGGTGCCTGCCAAGCAGGGAGTCACTCCTTGACTCCAAGGGAGATTCTTCAGTCTTCCAGAGGTAGTGGAACGTCGAAGGTCCAGGATTCTTCTTCAGAGCGTCATCCAGGGATATCTAACTTTCAAGTTCAAGGTTTCCCTATCTTATACTGTAAAGAAGGGAGGGACTAGCTCTATGACCCCACCTATGGGAGGGTCAGGGGAGTGGGTGGCTACACCCACTTCCCTTTGTCCAGTTTCGTGCCAAAGCAGGGGCAGGTAGCCCCTGAGCCGGTTTGAACTGGCATATGCACAGAGGAGCCTACTGCTCCCCCAGTGCAAGACTTCAAAGCACTCTAAGAGTGCACCCACCCAGCCCCAATACACTAAACCCTGTCTGGGAGGTGGTTACACCTCCCTGTGACAGGATGCCTATTGTTGGGCTTCCTCCACTGCGAGTTTCGGTCATCAGCAGGAGGGCAGCCCAGTGTCTGTGACTGGTGGCATCCATTTTGTGATGCCAGGGCTCTGCAGGATTCTACCGCGTTTCCACAGTAGGTACATGTCTATCTCTCTAGAAGGGTGGAATGTTACTCCCCGCCGCCAGGACTGGCGGGGGGTAGTATTCCAAGATGTTTGACACCAAACACGACATGTTTTGATGCAGCCATTCCAAAGTTAGCATTTTACCACGAGGATATAATGCACTTAAGAGTATATGGTTTAACCGCATCCACAAACAGCACCAGAGAATGGACTCTGAGAGCTGCATAGGGGCCCTGCTCAGGCAGAGGCACCCCCTCACATAGAAGCCAAGCACCCTGCCCTCAGGATTGATAGGGCCTGCCTTAGGGGTGACTGATAGGTTTAAATGTGTAGCAGGAGAGATATAGGAAACCTATATCTCAGTGAGGAGTGCTAGCACTCACCTCACCCAGGCTGCAGTAGCAGACCTCGGGTGTCAGATTTAGTCTGCTTCCCAGGGGTGGCATAATACATGCTTCAGCCCCTGGTAGGCCTGTGAAGTACCTATGCCCTTGGTACCTAAGGTACCATATACTAGGGACTCATAAGGTACCACAGTATCCAATCACTAGTGCACCTAGAGTGCACTCCAAGTCATTTAGAGAGAACAGAGAGGCTGGGGCCCTGATTGGCAGGGACCCAGCCAGACTATAGCCAGAAACCAGTGTAAACATCAGAAAAAAAGTGGGGGCAACATAAGAGGCAGATCCTACTCTCCTACAGGGAAGAAATGCAACTGGGCGTGGAAATTATTACTAAGCAGAGTGATGTGAGGAGGAGAGAAGGGGGAGGGGCGGAGGGCATTTGTGTTGTGAAGTAAACAACACGGGCAGTGACGCACAAAATATTGGCAGTTCTGACCACAGACAGGCATTGGAAAGACCTTAATGATATCAAATACAAAATGGCATTATGGATATGCAGGCAGAAAATACCCACATATTCAAGAGTATAGAATATTACAGGATACAAATATGTTTTTTGCACGTGAATACGCAACATTTAAATACACGCTTTTCCAGAGTTCGTGTCGTTTGCGTGAGAAAACTAGTACGCACACCTCGCCCTTTAATGTCACCAGTTGAAGTTTACTGTCTAATGTCTTGACGTGATTTAACTGGTTTTATTATAGACTCTCTCTCACTCGTGCTCGCTTTGCCCATGTTGTCTGGCCTTGTGCTTGGAGGTGCATGCACAGAAGCCCTTCCTTACACAACTGGGGAAACAGTGGCTTGTACAACTTCCCCAAATCTGGGCAGGTCCAAGTCTAATTATTGGTAATCCACGTCCAAGGCACATCCTGGCCGGGAGCCGGAGATCACAAGGGCTGAGGCCCACGAAGGGGCTTTCAAAAGATTGCTCCTTTCTTATTCATGGGCCCGTTTTACCTTTAAAAAGTTGTTTATCAGGATCTAAAAAATGTATCCTCATTTTAGCTGCTGAGCGCAGCTTCAGTGAGAGAGTCTGGATATTTTAAAACGTGCAGTCCCGCAGAGACAGACATTGTTGTTAGTTCTCAAATGTAACCAGTCACGGCCGGCAAGACGGGGGAGGTTCGTTTGTGCGGGGAAGCGGGATGGTAATGTAAATAAAATTGAAAACTTACCTTCCTTCCACTGCTTCCCCGGGTCACGCGCGCCAGCACCTCAGCTCCTGCTGCTCCCGGCCGGGCCTGCATTTACTAGGCAGCCTCCCTCCAGCTCCCCTAAGCCAATCACAATGCTGCAATGGCAGCGTTGTGATTGGTGCGGCGAGGCGGACCGCGCCCGGCTGGGCGCCTGTAGGCCAGGGAGCCATTTTCTCTATGTAGGCTGCATGCAGCCTACATAGAGAAAAAGAGAGAGTGAACAACTGCACATGACTGGTTTGGTCGGCCCTGGGGCCGAACAAACAGTCAGCACTGAAGACAGTGGGCTAGCCACGCCTCCCCTGCACTCGAGCAGGAACGGCCACCCGCCCGCCCCAACCAGGCACTCCAGGCACTTCTGCTTTCTCGCCGTGCGAGAAGCAGAAACATGAAATGGTAGTTTTACCATTTCATGTTTCTGCTTCTCGCACTGTGAGAAAGCAGTGGGGCGACGCCCCCACGCCCCAATGGAGGAGCCGCCACTGATTAGCAATGTTTGCTTAACGCCACACTTTGCCATTCCCTTGTAAATGTGCCCCTTAGTTTGGTGTGCGTGCAAATCCTGCATTGCTGATCCCTGGTGAGTTGCACTACTCCTGCTGAAACAAGGCTAATGGAGGTACCAATGGGTGAGGTGGACTGGCCTCAAGGGACCTGTGACTTCAGTGACAAAGTCACTATTGCTCTAGGGTGTGCTGCTTCGTAGGTCTACCTGCAAGCATGGAGGTGAACTTCAGTATGGATTGTAGGGGACAGACCTTCAAGGTGCTATGACACCAGGGCTTCTAAGGTCTAGCTAGGGTTTCTAAGGTCTAGCATGGGAATGTGCTTCCTCAGGAGAGTGGTCTGGTGGAATGGTCATGAAGGCTGAACCTGGTTCCCCAGTACCAAATTCGGCAGCTCTGACCATAGTGTCACATCCTTTCCCCACTGAACAACATACTGTCCCACTGAGAGAAACTATCCCTGCCTTCAGCTACATCCCAATTGTGCCCCACTATAAACACCTGGATGCAACTTAATTCAAATTATGCACAAGAGTAATATGCTGCCTGAAAATAAAGTAACAACATCCTGGACAAAGCAAACCCTCATAGGGAATGCAAGATTAAGTAAAGCATGTAAAATGTAAGCAGAACAACATGGTTATTACCTTAATACTTTTATACTCATTATTTAGAAATCAATGAGTGTTTTGAAACGTTAAGCACATGACTACAGGGCCCGGAAGGGACCCGTTTCAATGTCCATTGCTTAAATCCTTACAAAACATAAGTAGTATGGTTTAAAAGGACCACATCCCTGCACAGAGCAGTAGTACACATTTTATAAACTAAAATAAGGAAAAGAGCTGATAAGGATCACAATAAACATTTTCCGCTCCAGTCATCAACCAGGTATTGCAGAACCTCCTGGGATGGTGCACTACCACACCCAGGGAAAACAATGTTGTTCAAAAAATGATGAGAAAACGAAAGTAGCGCTTCAATGGCAAACTCTGTAAAGTAGCGCTAATGTGTTTGTGTGAGAATAAAACCAATCTGGCCACTTTGAAACTGCTGTGTAATGCTTTATTCAGTTATTAATTTTTCCTATTTTGCACCTGTTTTTTCTCTTGGTCCAGAGGCTGCACTTTGCAACAGAAATATGTAAGAAAAAGACGACATTTCAAACAAAAGTGTTTCTTTCTTTTTGCATCCATTTCACATGGGGACGAATGAAGGAAAGTAGAATAAAACAGAGGGTAAGAGACGTTTATTGAAGCACGGGTTTCAGCAAGTGAGTAGCTGAGAGAGAGACAGAAAGAGAGGGAATAAAAGGAAGAGGGGGCAGCTGACAGCGGCAGCGCAGAAAAAGTGGACACTTCCTACACTAATCATTCTCACCTTAATACACCTGCTGGGCACCAAGGGACTCACACGCGCAACAGAAGCAGGCTGCAGCCAGGGTAGGCAAACCAGCCCTGCCTTGACACTCGTGACTCCTCCTCTCTCGAGCTCTCCTGGTCTACAGCACTCCGAGTACAGTGCACGCCAAAAGAAGCAAATGAAAAAGTTTTTAAAAAAATGATGACAGGCCTGCCCCTCGCAAGATCATTGGTCCATTCTCTCTGGGGGCAGGCCATCATCAACAAGAAGCAGGGCCGTCATAAGTAGCGCATTCGTGCTATGAATTATTGACGGGCCCTATTACAGCCTATTACAGATTCTCTGTGGGCGCCGCAGGAACCACTAATATTGCGCACACTAGGGCAAATGCCGTCCAACTTCCCACATCCCGCCAGGGTAGTTTTTTCCCGCACAAATGGGAAAAATGTCACCCATTTGTGCGGGAAACCGCCCAATCTGACAACACTGTCTGTGGCTGATGGCAGATTAGAGCAATGTCTCTGAGCTATCTGTGCCGTCTACTGGTGGAGAAGGACCAGTGCAGCTAAGAGCAGACTGGTTTCCATTCAGTAAACAAAATTTCTCTGCAGCTTATAAGACATGAAATATCTGCAAATGGATCGGAATGTGGAGAACTACAACTACATAAAGAAAGAGGGAGGTGTTCCAGAGTGGAATTAGAGGTCAGTTTTGATTTTCAACAGGCATAGCAGGAAAGAAACCCCTCCCAAATGAGTGTCAGCACATGGGCCAATCGGATCGGCCTGAGCATTTTCACTTTTAACATGGGGGCGATTAGATCAGCCCATGGCACTTCTTAGGTTAAATGCTTTTTGGAGCCCTGGGGGTACCTGTGGGACCCACTGAGCAGGCCTAGGGGTCAGGCTGTGTGTACCCTGCCCCCTTTTGTTCATTTTAATACTTTTTTCACCTTTTTTCTTTTGACTCGATTCAAACCAGTCACAAGACGGCTACCCACACTACCTGGTTTGAAGTGTTGGTAGCCAATCAGATATCAGGCTCGAAATCGGAGGGTTAGCCAATCAGATCTCACGATCCTGAAATATCAATATCTGTAAATATTTGATTTTATAAGAACGTACTGAACATATTTACACCATTTAATAAATAGGTCGCTTTCTGAACCAAGAGCTACCTTTTTGCCAAATTTGGTGTAATTCCGTTCAGCAGTTCGGGCTGTAACCAAGGTAAAGAAAACAAGAACTTCTCCAAAACACTATATATAGCATATGCAGTATATCAACAATATATACGAAGCCAGGGATCAAACTAGTATTTTTTATAGTTTATTCATCTCAATCAAAAATACATATATATTTTTTTTAAGTATGTATTTAAATGTATGTATGTAATAAATGCAGGGGGCGCACGTGCCTCCCTGCAGCCCTGGGGACCGCCACCTCCCCGGGGCTTTTTTAAAAATAAAATGCGTGGGGGAGGCTCCTGCCCCTCCCACCCAGCCCCAGGGATTGCCACCTCTCCGGGACAATACACAATTAAAGCAGGGGGGCCATGTGGCCCCCTGCAGCCCAGGGACCGCCACCTACCCAGGGCTGAAGTTAAAATTATAGTGTGGGGGGGCTCAAGCCCCCCCACACTGCCCTGGGACCACCACCTCCCCAGGACATTACATTTTTTGGGAGAGGGACACCTTCCAGGAGCCCTCCATGGCCCTGGGGACTGCTACCCCCCAGGGCCAGCTCCAGCAATGCCCCGGGGTGCCCACCCCTGGGACATTGTAGTTTGCTATGGCATGGCAGGAGCACTGCCCCCGCCATTCATAGCAAACTTTTGCTTCGCTTCATGGAAGCGAGAGCAGAAAAACTGCTCTCGCTTCCATGAAGTGAAGCAGAATTGCTTTTGGGCAATGGGAGCTGCATGTCAGCAGCTCCCTTTGCCTAAAGGAAATGCTGGCTTCTGCAGGTGGCAGGGAACTGGTAGGGACCGCAGGGGCCTTGGGGCTCCCCCGCGGTCCCCAACCTCATGGCCATGCCCTGGGGGATGGTGTCCCTGGGGCCACAAATGGCCCATGAGGGAGGGCCACTCAGCCCCCCTTCCTTTATTTTAAAAAAAATGGAATGGCCGGGCCCTCAGGGAAGTGGTCCCCGGGGCAGAAATAAGCCTTTAGAAAAAACATAATTTCAAAAATGGCCAAGCTGAGGGGGATGGGGTCCCCGGGCCCGAAAATGGCCTCAGGAGGAGTGCTGTGCAGCCCCTCTCCTTTAAATATATATATATTTTTTTAAATAGAAGGCCATGCCCCGGGGGATGTGTTCCCCAGAGCCAAAATCAGCCTGGGGAGGGGGCCGCACAGCCCCCCTCCCCTTTAAAAAAAAAAAAGGCCTAGCCCAAGGGGATGGGTCCCCAGGGCAGTAATCGGCCTCAGAAGGGGGGCCACGTTTCCCCCTCCATTTTCAATTTTTTTTAATGGCTCAGGCCAAGGGGGAGGGAGCCCCTGGGGTCCAAAAGGGTCAAGGGAAGGGGGGCCACACAGCCCCCCTTCCTAAAATAAAAAACAAAAGAAACCAGCAGCTCACCGGAGGCCTTGCCCCCTCCCTGCACCACTCTGCAAATGCGCCTCCTGGCATGCTCTGGGTTGAGGAATGAAGTCCCCTTCACTGATGAGGGTCCTTAGGGGCCAACTAGCCCACCAGGTAACTCCAGTAAGCCCCACTCAGTGGGATTGCTGAGAGGTGGTCTGAGGCCATGCCCCTTTTACAACACTCTGCAAATGTGCCTCTTGGTGCACTGGTGGTAGGGCGATGAGGTCCCCTTGTGTCCTGAGGATCTAAGGACTGAAGTGAACTTCATCCCCCAAGTAGCAGTGTGCCAGGAGGTGTGTTTGCAGTGTGGTGTAAAAGGGGGTGTGGCCTCTGACCACTCTCAGCAATCCAGCTTTGTGGGGCATACTAGAGGTAACAAGAAGGCTAGTTGGCCCTCAGAGACCCTCAGGAGGCAAGGGGACTTCATCCCCCAACCAAGAGCGTGCCAGGAGGTGTGTTTGCAGAGTGGTGAAGAAAGGGGGCATGGCCAGTGTCCACCTCTCAGCAATCCCACTGTGTGGGGTTTACTGGAGGTAACAGGTAGGCTTGTTGGCCCCTAAGGAACCCCAGCAATGTGAAGGGACTTCACTCCCCATCCAAGAGCATGCCGGGAGTGCATTTGCAGAGTGGTGGACAAAGGGGTGTGGCCTGCTATGAGAACTTAGCAATCCTGCTGTGTGGGACTTACTGGAGGTAATAGGAGGGGTAGTTGGACCCCAAGGATGTCCTTGGGAGCCAACTACCCCTCCTGTTACCTCCAGTAAGTCCCACACAGTAGAATTGGTAAGAGGTCTTTGGAGGCCATGCCCCCTTTCTTTACCACTCTGCAAACGTGCCTCCTGACAAACTACTAGTTGGGGGATGAAGTTCACTTTACTCCTGGGGGACTTTGGGGGCCAAGAAGCCCTCCTGGTACCTCCTGTAAGCCCTATGCAGCAGAATTCCTGAGCACTGGTTGGAGGCCCAGCCCCTTTCGCCACCACTCTGCAAACACGACTACTAGTTAATGAAGAATAAGCAATATAATAGGTCTCACATTTGTGAGAGTTAGAGCTGTTGGCGTTGTAAATGTAAAAGTTTGTTGCTAATGTTTTCTGAAGTGGAATGAATGTATGTTGTGTGTAGTGGAATTATGTGGTTTGTCGTGCAGTGAAATTATGTGGATAGAAAGTATATGGTATTTAGTTTATAGGAATGGGTGGGATTATGCGTTATAGAGAGTATTTATGTGGTATGGCAGTCTGTGTTGTGGAGTGGTAACCTCAGGTTTAGTCTATCTAATTTCAATAGAAGCTAAACTATAAACTCAATGGGACAAAAAAAGAAGGAACCACTGAGGAGCACTTGTGGACCTAGTCAGAGGTATGAGCAGGGCTGCTGGAATTATATGACTGTTCGGCTGCAACTATTTTTGAAAAATGATAAATTTTCCGCATTTGCCACATAATCCATCATCTGCTGCATAATCTGCAGATTAGAACAAAAAAATCCTTGTTTCTAGCTCAAACGACTCAAATGTTACCAAAAATGCAGCGACAAGTGTCACAGCGTGGTGGAAGGCCCTTTGCAAAGATTGAATGGTCACCTGTTACTTTTTGCTAAATGTGGGTGTTAAATTGGTACTAATGGTGCGCAAACCACTCTTCCTTCTTTCTGCGCCTCTCTTGCCTCTATCTGCCATTCTCTTGCTTCTTCCTGCACCTTTCTTCCTTTTTCTGCACTTCTCTTGCCTCATTCTGAACATCTCTTTTGCTTTCTGCACCTCCCTTCTTCTGCACCTCTCTTGCTTCTTTCTGCACCTCTCTTGCTTCTTTGTTCTGCAACTCTCTTGCCTCTTTCTGCATCTTTGTTGCTTCTTTCAGCACTTCTCTTGCCTCTTTCTGCCCCTTCTTCCCTCTTTCAGCAACTCTCTTGCCTCTTTCTGCACCTATCTTACCTCCTTCTGCACGTCTCTTGCCTCTTTCTGCACCTCGCTTGCTTCTTTCTGCACTTCCCTTGCTTCTTTCTGCACTTCTCTTGCTTCTTTCTGCACCTATCTTGCTTCTTTCTGCACCCCACTTCCCTCATTCTGCATCCCTCTTTCTGAACCCCTCTTCCCTCTCCTGTATTTCTGTTGCCTGTTTCTACACCTCTCTTGCCTCTTTCTGCACTCCCCTTCCTCTTTCTGCATTTCTGTTGCTTCTTTCTTCACTTCTATTGCCTATTTCTGCACCCCTCCTGCCTCTATCTGCACCTCCGTTGCTTCTTTCTGCACTTCTCTTGCTTTTTTCTACACCTCTCTTGCTTCCTTCTGCACCCCTATTGCCTCTTTCTGCACCTCTCTTGCCTGTTTCTACAACACTTTTGCCTCTTTCTGCAGTTCTCTTACCTCCTCCTACACCTCTGTTTCTTCTTTCTTTACCTCACTTGCCTCTTCCTGCACTTCTATTGCTTTTTTGTGCACCTTTTTTGTTTGTTTCTGCAACTCTCTTTTCTCTTTCATTGCTTCTCTTCCTTTTTTCTGCACCTATGTTGCTTCTTTCAGCACTTCTCTTGCCACTTTCTGCACTTCTCTTGCTTTTTTCGGAACCTCTATTGTTTCTTTCTGCAACTCTCTTGTCTCTTTCATCCTTTCACTTTCTTCTTTCTGCACCTCTGTTGCTTCCTTAGCACTTCTCATGCCTCTTTCTGCTCTTCTATTGCCTGTTTCTGGACCTCTCTTGCCTCTTTCTGCAACTCTGTTGCTTCCTTCTGCACCCCTCTTGCCTCTTTCTGTACTTTTGTTCCATCTTTCTGCAGCTCGCTTGCCCCTTTTGCAGATCTCTTACCTCCTTCTGCAACTCTTTGCAACTTTCTGCACTTCTCTTGCCTCTTTCTGCAGCCCTCCCCTTTTTCTGCACATTTCTTGCCTCTTTCTGCACCCCTCTTGCCTCTTTCTGCACCTCTCTTGCCTGTTTCTACAACACTTTTGCCTCTTTCTGCAGTTCTCTTACCTCCTCCTGCACCTCTGTTTCTTCTTTCTGCACCTCACTTGCCTCTTCCTGCACTTCTATTGCTTTTTGTGTACCTGTTTTGTTTGTTTCTGCAACTCTCTTTTCTCTTTCATTACTTCTCTTCCTTCTTTCTGCACCTATGTTGCTTCTTTCAGCACTTCTCTTGCCTCTTTCTGCACTTCTCTTGCTTTTTCGACACCTCTCTTGTTTCTTTCTGCAACTCTCTTGTCTCTTTCATCATTTCACTTTCTTCTTTCTGCACCTCTGTTGCTTCTTTAGCACTTCTCATGCCTCTTTCTGCTCTTCTATTGCCTGTTTCTGCACCTCTCTTGCCTCTTTCTGCAACTCTGTTGCTTCCTTCTGCACTCCTCTTGCCTCTTTCTGCACTTTTGTTCCATCTTTCTGCAGCTCATTTGCCTCTTTTGCAGATCTCCTGCCTCCTTCTGCAACTCTTTTGCAACTTTCTACACTTCTCTTGCCTCTTTCTGCAGCCCTCCCCTTTTTCTGCACATTTCTTGCCTCTTTCTGCACCTCTCTTGCCTCTTTCTGCACTTTTATAGCTCTGTTGCTTTTTCCTGCACTTGTTTTGCTTCTTTCTGCACCAGTCTTTCTTCTTTCTGCTCCCCTGTTTCCTCTTTCTCCACCTCTCTCACCTGTTTCTGCGCCTCTTTTGCCTCTTTCTGCAGTTCTCTTGCCTCCTTCTGCACCTCTATTGTTTCTTTCTGCACTTCTCTTGCCTCTTTAAGCACCCCTCTTGTGTGTTTCTGCACCTCACTTGCCTCTTTCTGCACCTCTCTTGCCTGTTTCTGCAACTCTCTTGCCTCTTTCTGCAGTTATCTTGCCTCTGTCTGTACCTCTATTGCTTCTTTCTGTACTTTTCTTGCGTCTTTATGCTAACCTCTTGCCTGTTTCTGCACCTCACTTGCCTCTTTTTGCAATTCTATTGCTTTTTGCTGTTTCTTTCTGCAACTCTCTTTCTCTCTTTCATCACTTCTCTTGCTTCTTACTGCACCTCTCTTGCTTCTGTCTGCACCCCTCTTGCCTCTTTCAGCACCCTTCTTCCCTCTGTCTACACCTCTGTTGGTTCTTTCTGTACTTCTCTTGCCTCTTTCTGCTCCCCTCTTGCCTCTTTCTGCACCTCTGTCATTCTTTCTACACCTCTCTTGCTTCGTTCTGCACTTCTCTTGCACATTTCTGCACCCCTCTTGCCTCTTTCTGCACCCTTCTTCCCTCTTTCTGCACCTCTGTTGGTTCTTTCTGTACTTCTCTTGCCTCTTTCTGCACCCCTCTTGCCTCTTTCTGCACCTCTGTTGGTTCTTTCTACACCTCTCTTGCTTCGTTCTGCACTTCTCTTGCACATTTCTGCACCCCTCTTGCCTCTTTCTGTACCCCTCTTCCCTCTTTCTGCACCTCTCTTGCCTCTCTCTGCACCCCTGTTCCGTCTTTCTTCACTTCGTCTGACTGTTTCTGCAACTTTCTTGCCTCTTTCTGCAGTTTTCTTGCCTCCTTCTGCAACTCCTTTGCTTCTTTCTGCACTTCTCTTGCCTCTTTCTGGCCCCCTCTTGCCTTTTTCTGCATCCCGTTCCATATTTCTGCACCTCGTTTGCTGTTTCAGAAAATTTCCTGCCTGTTTCTGCAGTACTCTTGCCTCCTTCTGCACCTCTGTTGCTTCTTTTTGCACTTCTCTTGCCTGTTTCTGTACCCCTGTTGTGTGTTTCTACACCTCACTTGCCTCTTTCTGCACCTCTCTTGCTTCTTTCTGCACCTCACTTGCTCATTTCTGCAATTCTCTTTGTTTTTCTGTACCTCTCTTGTTTCTTTCTGCAACACTCTTGTCTCTTTCATGCACTTATCTTGCTACTTTCTGCACCTCTGTTGCTTCTTTCAGCACTTCTCTTGCCTCTTTCTGCACCTCTCTTTACTGTTTCTGCACCTCTTTTTCTCCACCTCTTTTGCTTCTTTCTGCACCTCTCTTGCCTCTTTCTGCACCTCTCTTGCCTCTTTCTGCACCTCTCTTGCCTTTTTCTGCACCTCTCTTGCCTCTTTCTGCACCCCTGTTCCCTCTTTCTGCACCTCTGTTGCTTCTTTCTGCACTTCTCTTGCCTTGTTCTCCATTTCTGTTGCTTCTTTCTATACTTCTCTTGCCTCTTTCTACATTTCTGTTCCTTCTTTCTGCACTTATCTTGCCTCTTTCTGCAAACCTCTTGCTCTCTTTATGCAACTCTGTTGCTTCTTTCTGCACTTCTCTTGCTTTTTTCTGCACTTCTCTTGCCATCTTTCTGCACCCCTGTTTCCTCTTTCTGCACCTCTCTTACCTCTTTCTGCAGTTCTATTGCCTCCTTCTGCACCTCTGTTGCTTCTTTCTGCTCTTCTATTGCCTCTTTATGCACCCTTCTTGTGTTTCTGAACCTCACTTGCCTTTTCCTGCACTCCTCTTGCCTTTTTCTGCACTCTGTTGCTTCTTTCTGCACTTCTCCTGCTTCTTTCTGCACCTCTCTTGCTTCTTTCTGCACCCCTGTTGTCTTCTTTCTGTACCTCTTCATGCTTCTTTCTGCACCTGTCTTGCTTCTTTCTGCACCCCTGTTGTCTCTTTATGTACCTCTTTGCTCCTTTCTCACCTTTTCTCTGCACTTGCTCTTTCTGCACGTCTGTTACCTCTTTCTGCACATCATTTGCTTCTTTCTGCACCCTGTTGTCTCTTTCTGCACTCGTCTTCCCTCTTTCTGTACCTTTCCTGCCTGTTTTTGCATCTCACTTGCCTCTTTCTGCACTTTTCTTGCTTCTTTCAGCACATTCTCTTGCCTCTTTGTGCACTTCTCTTGCCTGTTTCTGCACCTCTCTTGCCTCTTTTTGCACCTCTGTTGGCTCTTTCTGCACCTCACTTGCTCCTTTCTACACTTCTCTTGCCTCTTTCTGCACCCCTGTTACTTCATTCTGCACTTTCCATGCTTCTTTCTGCACCTGTCTTGCTTCTTTCTGCACCTCTGTTGTCTCTTTATGTACCTCTTTGCCTCTTTCTGCACCTGTCTTGCTTCTTTCTGCACCTCTGTTGCCTCTTTCTGCACGTCTGTTGCCTCTTTCTGCACCTCATTTGCTTCTTTCTGCACCCCTGTTGTCTCTTTCTGCACTCGTCTTCCCTCTTTCTGTACCTTTCCTGCCTGTTTTTGCATCTCACTTGCCTCTTTCTGCACTTTTCTTGCTTCTTTCTACACCTCTGTTGCTTCTTTCAGCAATTCTCTTGCCTCTTTGTGCACTTCTCTTGCCTGTTTCTGCACCTCTCTTGCCTCTTTTTGCACCTCTGTTGGCTCTTTCTGCACCTCACTTGCTCCTTTCTACACTTCTCTTGCCTCTTTCTGCACCCCTGTTGCTTCATTCTGCACTTTCCATGCTTCTTTCTGCACCTGTCTTGCTTCTTTCTGCACCCCTGTTGTCTCTTTATGTACCTCTTTTGCCTCTTTCTGCACTTTTCTTGCCTTTTTCTGCACCTCTCTTCCCTCTTTCTGCACGTCTGTTGCCTCTTTCTGCACCTCATTTGCTTCTTTCTGCACCCCTGTTGTCTCTTTCTGCACTCGTCTTCCCTCTTTCTGTACCTTTCCTGCCTGTTTTTGCATCTCACTTGCCTCTTTCTGCACTTTTCTTGCTTCTTTCTACACCTCTGTTGCTTCTTTCAGCAATTCTCTTGCCTCTTTCTGCACTTCTCTTGCCTGTTTCTGTACTTCACTTGCCTCTTTCTGCACCCCTGTTGCTTCATTCTGCACTTTCCATGCTTCTTTCTGCACCTGTCTTGCTTCTTTCTGCACCTCTGTTGTCTCTTTATGTACCTCTTTTGCCTCTTTCTGCACATTTCTTGCCTTTTTCTGCACCTCTCTTCCCTCTTTCTGCACGTCTGTTGCCTCTTTCTGCACCTCATTTGCTTCTTTCTGCACCCCTGTTGTCTCTTTCTGCACTCGTCTTCCCTCTTTCTGTACCTTTCCTGCCTGTTTTTGCATCTCACTTGCCTCTTTCTGCACTTTTCTTGCTTCTTTCTACACCTCTGTTGCTTCTTTCAGCAATTCTCTTGCCTCTTTGTGCACTTCTCTTGCCTGTTTCTGCACCTCTCTTGCCTCTTTTTGCACCTCTGTTGGCTCTTTCTGCACCTCACTTGCTCCTTTCTACACTTCTCTTGCCTCTTTCTGCACCCCTGTTACTTCATTCTGCACTTTCCATGCTTCTTTCTGCACCTGTCTTGCTTCTTTCTGCACCTCTGTTGTCTCTTTATGTACCTCTTTTGCCTCTTTCTGCACCTGTCTTGCTTCTTTCTGCACCCCTGTTGTCTCTTTCTGCACGTCTGTTGCCTCTTTCTGCACATCATTTGCTTCTTTCTGCACCCCTGTTGTCTCTTTCTGCACTCGTCTTCCCTCTTTCTGTACCTTTCCTGCCTGTTTTTGCATCTCACTTGCCTCTTTCTGCACTTTTCTTCCTTCTTTCTACACCTCTGTTGCTTCTTTCAGCAATTCTCTTGCCTCTTTGTGCACTTCTCTTGCCTGTTTCTGCGCCTCTCTTGCCTCTTTTTGCACCTCTGTTGGCTCTTTCTCCACCTCACTTGCTCCTTTCTACACTTCTCTTGCCTCTTTCTGCACCTCTGATGCTTCATTCTGCACTTTCCATGCTTCTTACTGCACCTGTCTTGCTTCTTTCTGCACCCCTGTTGTCTCTTTATGTACCTCTTTTGCCTCTTTCTGCACTTTTCTTGCCTTTTTCTGCACCTCTCTTCCCTCTTTCTGCACGTCTGTTGCCTCTTTCTGCACTCTCATTTGCTTCTTTCTGCACCCCTGTTGTCTCTTTCTGCACTCGTCTTCCCTCTTTCTGTACCTTTCCTGCCTGTTTTTGCATCTCACTTGCCTCTTTCTGCACTTTTCTTGCTTCTTTCTACACCTCTGTTGCTTCTTTCAGCAATTCTCTTGCCTCTTTGTGCACTTCTCTTGCCTGTTTCTGCACCTCTCTTGCCTCTTTTTGCACCTCTGTTGGCTCTTTCTGCACCTCACTTGCTCCTTTCTACACTTCTCTTGCCTCTTTCTGCACCCCTGTTGCTTCATTCTGCACTTTCCATGCTTCTTTCTGCACCTGTCTTGCTTCTTTCTGCACCCCTGTTGTCTCTTTATGTACCTCTTTGCCTCTTTCTGCACTTTTCTTGCCTTTTTCTGCACCTCTCTTCCCTCTTTCTGCACGTCTGTTGCCTCTTTCTGCACCTCATTTGCTTCTTTCTGCACCCCTGTTGTCTCTTTCTGCACTCGTCTTCCCTCTTTCTGTACCTTTCCTGCCTGTTTTTGCATCTCACTTGCTTCTTTCTGCACTTTTCTTGCTTCTTTCTACACCTCTGTTGCTTCTTTCAGCAATTCTCTTGCCTCTTTGTGCACTTCTCTTGCCTGTTTCTGCACTTCTCTTGCCTCTTTCTGCACCCCTGTTGCTTCATTCTGCACTTTCCATGCTTCTTTCTGCACCTGTCTTGCTTCTTTCTGCACCCCTGTTGTCTCTTTATGTACCTCTTTTGCCTCTTTCTGCACTTTTCTTGCCTTTTTCTGCACCTCTCTTCCCTCTTTCTGCACGTCTGTTGCCTCTTTCTGCACCTCATTTGCTTCTTTCTGCACCCTGTTGTCTCTTTCTGCACTCGTCTTCCCTCTTTCTGTACCTTTCCTGCCTGTTTTTGCATCTCACTTGCCTCTTTCTGCACTTTTCTTGCTTCTTTCTACACCTCTGTTGCTTCTTTCAGCAATTCTCTTGCCTCTTTGTGCACTTCTCTTGCCTGTTTCTGCACCTCTCTTGCCTCTTTTGCACCTCTGTTGGCTCTTTCTGCACCTCACTTGCTCCTTTCTACACTTCTCTTGCCTCTTTCTGCACCCCTGTTGCTTCATTCTGCACTTTCCATGCTTCTTTCTGCACCTGTCTTGCTTCTTTCTGCACCCTGTTGTCTCTTTATGTACCTCTTTTGCCTCTTTCTGCACTTTTCTTGCCTTTTTCTGCACCTCTCTTCCCTCTTTCTGCACGTCTGTTGCCTCTTTCTGCACCTCATTTGCTTCTTTCTGCACCCTGTTGTCTCTTTCTGCACTCGTCTTCCTCTTTCTGTACCTTTCCTGCCTGTTTTTGCATCTCACTTGCCTCTTTCTGCACTTTTCTTGCTTCTTTCTACACCTCTGTTGCTTCTTTCAGCAATTCTCTTGCCTCTTTGTGCACTTCTCTTGCCTGTTTCTGCACCTCTCTTGCCTCTTTTTGCACCTCTGTTGGCTCTTTCTGCACCTCACTTGCTCCTTTCTACACTTCTCTTGCCTCTTTCTGCACCTCTGTTGCTTCTTTCTGCACT